>JAVJIF010023498.1:0-66351 GCA_038442645.1 Agave tequilana
TTGAAGAATGTTAGAGACTAGGTACGTTCGCATTGCATATAGACTAAGAAGCACCCTTGACTGATATACTGCTTTAGAGTGAATTCTTTTCTATTATGCTTGTTCACGTGCACTAATTGATTGGTCGCTAATGTTGCATATTTAGTATCATATTTCCATAATTATTCTAGAATAAAACTTTACATTGTCCTTAATTAATTGCTTGATTTATTTGCAGGCCCATTCTTTAAGGAGATGAAGAGAAATGAGCCCAAAGCCCACCAAAATTTTGAATTAAATCAGAATTAATTCGCACTCATAATCAGGGCAAAAATCAAGAGGTTGAAAACCGGTTGAGAAGAATCCTCTCAGAATCGATCGGTTAAAGCCAAGAATCAAAGGCCATTTCGTCACACTCCCGGACTCAAACTGAAATCCAACTACAGATAAAGTCAGAAGGCAAAACCAGGGCGACCCACCAACAGTGTGTGGCCACCTGGCCACACCCTGGCCGCGGAACGCGGCTAAAGCCGTGTTTTCCCGGCATAGTTGGGGAGTTAGGGGGAGTGTTTGCTCTCCCTCTCCCCGGGATCCTGATGGTTAGGGTTTTGCCTAAAAAGAGCCATTCTTTGTGCTGAAAATGGACGACGATGCAGAGATAGGATTTAGCCAAATTTTCCGTTTCTTATTTTAGGTTTTTCTTTTCTTTTTATGTAAATTATATGTTAAGCTTAGGTTAGATGATGATTCATGTAAGTAAAGAGAAGGCATATGTTGAGAGTGACACCGATGTACCTCTCTCCTTTCTTCCATCGTTCAAGCAATAAAAGGTAACATTTTTATGTTCTTCTTTACTTTCATTTTCTTTTGTTTTCGTCTTCCTCTTCTACTTTACCTCGTTTGTTTTTGTTGAGTTTACAAGTGAATTCCAAAGCACAAGTACAACGATGTTATGTGAGTGCCAACGATAGTTCATGAAGACGTTCTCCTCCTCAAGACGTATCACTTCATGCTTGTACGAGACTTGATGATATAATGCGAACGGGACTGAGCTCGGGCTTATGATCTATCGTTGAACGCCTCCTAAACAAAGGTAGAACATGCAAAGGTTTTCAGGTAAGTTCAATCAATCTAGGTAAGTATTTTTCCTCTTCTTTCTTTTCTTTCATTTCTGTAAATTAAATCACCAACACCACTCCTTTTCACTTCCTTGTAAATAATCATTTGTACATAGTCGCTTTCGTCGTTTTCTGATTTTTTTCCACCTTCTCCATCTCTCATTTTCTTCTAACTTTTACATAATTCTTTTCCATTTTTTTTAAGTAAAAACAGAGAAGAACTCTCGTTTGGTTTTCATAAAGATTTCAATACAAAACGTAACCGCTTCTATCGCAAAACCCTCCTTGGGATCACGACCCGCATAGCCACTTGCTATAGCGGTAAGAATTGATCACTTGCACATCTTCATTCTAAGTTCTGTAATTCCGTATTTTGTGTGCAGGTTTTGCCTCAATCAAAATTTTGGCGGCCGTTGCCGGGGAGGGTAACATTTTTATTGAAATCTGATTTTTTTTGAAATTTTTTTTAGAACTAAACGAATTTTCTTCCCGGTTGCAGGTTAAGGGCAAGCAAACAGAAATTAGAGTTGCAGTAACATATAAGTGGCCTTGGGCTCTGCTCTAGAAAGCAGAGACCAAGTGCCCTTTGCTTTTGCCGCTTTTTCGCGGCCAAAGCGCGATCCGCGGCAAAAAGGAGTGGACTACTAACTGTCTTTTTGCAGGGTTGCTTGCTTTGTAAATTCTAGTTTTCTTCTGCAACTTTACTTTTTTCTTATATGCCATCACATAAGCCTGCTAATAATCAACAGTAAAACGTTTGTTGAAAAGCTAAAAAATTTGATTAGACGTTTGCATTTTTAGGCACGTGTGTCTTTTCAATTCATTTATTTTTACTGTTGAAGAGTGCTGGAGCAGGGTACGTTCGCATTGCATCTAGAATAGGACTCATCTCTTGGTTGATTTTTATCGCTTTGAGTGAATCTTATTTACATATCTTTGTACACTTGCACAAATTGATTTTAAGGGCACCAACCCATAACAAGATAAGGTGGGGATTTAATCACCCTTCCTTAGCCCAAAAATCAGATTCCAAGCACTCACTAACCCAAGCCTAACTAAAAATGAGTAGAACGTTGGCCCATGGACATCTCGGACTCAATTAGGAGATTATCCTAAGGGGAAAGGTGTTGGAACTTGACTCCTGCCAAATCAGTGTCTAGGAAAGGGATTGAGGGCCGAAAGCCCGAAGGTTGGTGGTTATTTAATTAAGGAACGTCTTTGACGGAAAACCTCCCACCAACCTTACCCTGACCTGGCTGATTAGCTTGTGGTCAAAGTCTGCATTAGACCTCCCGTGGACAGTCTAATCAGTTAGGAGTCGTCTAGGTCATAGGTCTACCCTAACTTAGTTAGAATTTTCTCTTTTTATTTGTTTGCTTATTGTTTGTTTTTTCTTTCTTTTTTGTATTCTATTGTGTGATATGACTTATATAATAATTTTTTCAACTTTAATAATAATTCATATTACACACCTAGTTCATTTTCGGATATTACCAGCCCGCATATCATGACTTTAACCAACCTAGTGTGCCAGATTGGTCTTATCCGAATCAATATAACCCATGTCCCCAATCTAATAACTATAATTTCCATAATAATTTCAACTCTTCACCGAGTCAGTGGGGATTCACCTCCCCCGAGTCCAATTTTCAACCAACTTGTCCTCCTTCTCCACCTAGTCAACAATATCCCCAAGAGTCATACTCAGTTCCACCAGTCCAAATAGAAAACCATCAATTTTGGAAAGGAGTATGCGTGAGTCCAAACAACAATCACAAAATCTGATGGACTCACAATTTCACTACCACTTCCAAGACAACACTTCATCTTTTCATCAAAACAATGAATCCATCAACTATGAAAAGATGCTTGAAGCCATGACTCATGCTCAAAATGCTCGAAATCGTGACATAGATATGATGGTCGAATCTCTACGTTCTCACCGTTTGACCAGTTCTGATATCACTAACCATCCTGTTAAGCCGAAGAGTCATGTAGTTTTGGAAATTAAGGTTCCATTTCAGAACAATCATTTGAACTTGTCCAAACTCCAAATGATATTGATAGTTTGGCAAGTTATCCCTTACCTGAAATTGAACTTGAAAATGAATATGATCATGAACCTCAACTTAGTGATTCAATTTTATTTCCTGATTCAATAATGACTCCGGTGTCTTCACCTGATTTCAATCTTTTCCCCGAGTCAACATTGGATCCTGTACCAATTCATCTTGAAATTGAATCACCCATCTTTGATGATCATCATGTTGAACTTGACCAATTTTATAATTTTGAAAATCCCATTGATAAATTGGCAAGTTCTCATTTTTATGAAATTGAACCCAATGAGATATGTGACCTAGATTATCAAATCTGTGATCCAGTTCAACTTTCTGAATCATATTGACTCCTGTTTTGTTACCAACTTGAGTAATATTTTAGAGTCAGTTTTGATTCCCACACCTATCATTTTTGAACTTGAATCACCAACATTAAGTCACATTCCATTGTTAGAAAATAAATGTGGACTTGAGTTCACTTTCTTGACTTGGACCCACTTCCTGAACCAATTTCGACTCCTAAACCTTTACTTGATTTAAGTCACCTTCCTGAGTCAGTATTAGTTCCTCTACTTCCTGAGTCCAAGTCAATCATTCTATCTTTTCACACTCCATTCTGGGACGAGGTGGTTGACAAATTTGACTCTGAAATCAGTTATGGAATTTGGAAATTAGATGGGGTCAAATACTTAATAAAAATCCTTCATGGATACACAATCTTAATGGGTTATATTAGAGAAACTTCTGGTGGGTTCCTCCGAACCCAACGAAAAGTCGATTGGGCCGCAATTCGTGGGCCAATCAGACCACCACCGGAACCACTACCTTAAGGTAACATTTTCCTTCCCTTTCTTCTTTTTCATGCATCTATGCATTAATTCATACATTGAGGACAATGCATGAGATAGGTGTGGGGGAGGGTCTAACATAACTTAGTTTTTTTTTATTATTAAAAAAAAAATATTATTAACATTTTCTTTACTTTTAAAAACTTTTTGAAAATAGAAACAATACTTTGACATATTTTTTGTAAGAAATTAAGTTAATTTTAAGGAATAGGAAAATCCAAATTAGGATTTCTTATACTTGGTCAAAATAAGATTATTTGTTTGATATTTAGAGTTAGGAAGATAATTTGTCAAAGTAATTTAGTCTTGATCTTTACCTTAATGAAATATGCACACTTCATACACTTACACACTTAGGGTTCAAAACAAAGATTTTTATGCCTTATTAAAAAAAAAGATAAACAAATCTAATTATTGATTAGCTAGTGCTTTGGCCTAAGTAAGCCTTAGTATTTATGCGAAAGATGATTAGATGAGTTTGAAAAGAAAATATATATAAAAATCC
The DNA here is from genome assembly GCA_038442645.1 of Agave tequilana. Lineage (NCBI taxonomy): Eukaryota > Viridiplantae > Streptophyta > Magnoliopsida > Asparagales > Asparagaceae > Agave > Agave tequilana. The sequence goes on from JAVJIF010023498.1 coordinate 4,511, forward strand.
TCTGATTAAGCTGGGTATTTGTGCCTAATAAAGCATAAGTATTCACGCCTAAAAGGGATCCATATAATAAAATCCTTAGTTTTGTGGCCTTATTTGCTCGAGTCCTTAAGTCCTTGGGGTGTTTTTCTCACCCGGTGCCCTAAGACCGTTTGGTTTGGGAGTCATCGATTAAAGGCTCGTTACATGGGCAGATTAGAAAGCCTAATAGAACTAAGGAAAAATACCATCAATAAAATTATATATACATATATAAATAAATAAGGCATAAGAGTTAGAGTTAATGAACCCTTAGTCAAAATTTTCACAGTCACAAGGTGCATATGACTTAGGGTAAAGTAATAGACTAAATGAGAAGTACAATTTGACTCCTTACTTTGATTGATAACAAATTTTTGAATAGAGACTAAGTTTAGGAATGAAAAATTCAGTCTTCCTATAACTTATAGATTGCTTAAATCTTACAATTATATTTCAAATATTTTTCTCTTTCAAAATGCTTTTCGAAAATACTAACTCTTTATTTCCCTTTCTTTATGGATTTTGTGGGTGTAATCCGCTGAAATCCCTTACGAGACAAAACTCGTCCTCTAGGGGAAACCTAAAGGTTTAACGGCCTGTTGCACATACTCAGTGCAATCGCGTGACTTGCGAAAGTGGTCTAATAATCCTTAGTATAGTTTAGTTGTTTTGCTCAAGGACGAGCAAAAGATAGGTATGGGGTGTGATTGGTCGCTAATGTTGCATATTTAGTATCATATTTCCATACTTATTCTAGAATAAAACTTTACATTGTCTTAATTAATTGCTTGATTTATTTGCAGGCCCATTCTTTAAGGAGATGAAGAGAAATGAGCCCAAAGCCCACCAAAATTCTGAATTAAATCAGAATTAATTCGCACTCAGTAAATCAGGACAAAAATCAAGAGGTTGAAACCGTTTGAGAAGAATCCTCTCAGAATCAATCGGTTAAAGCTAAGAATCAAAGGCCATTTCGTCACACTCCCGGACTCAAACTGAAAATCCAACTACAGATAAAGTCAGAAGGCAAAACCAGGGCGACCCACCAACAGGGTGTGGCCAGCCACCTGGCCACACCCTGGACGCGGAAACGCGGCCAAAGCCGCGTTTCCGCGGCATTGTTGGGGAGTTAGGGAGAGCGTTTGCTCCCCCAATCTCCCCGGGATCCTGATGGTTAGGGTTTTGCCTATAAAAGCCCATTCTTTGTGCTGAAAATGGATGACGATGCAGAGATAGGATTTAGCCAAGTTTTCCATTTCTTAGTTTTAGGTTTTTACATTCTTTTTATGTAAATTGTATGTAAGCTTAGGTTAGATGATGATTCATGTAAGTAAGAGAGAGGCATATGTTGAGAGTGACACCGATGTACCCTCCTCCTTTCTTCCATCGTTTCAAGCAATAAAAGGTAACATTTTTATGTTCTTCTTTACTTTTATTTTCTTTTGTTTTCGTCTTCCTCTTCTACTTTACCTCGTTTGTTTTTGTTGAGTTTACAAGTGAATTCCAAAGCACAAGTACAAACGATGTTATGTGAGTGCCAACGATAGTTCATGAAGACGTTCTCCTCCTCAAGATGTATCACTTCATGTTTGTACGAGACTTGATGATATAATGCGAACGGGGACTGAGCTCGGGCTTATGATCTATGCAAAGGTAAAACGTTCAAAGGTTTTCAGGTAAGTCATCAATCAATCTAGGTAAGTATTTCTTTCTCTTCTTTCTTTTCTTTCATTTCTGTAAATTAAATCACCAACACCACTCCTTTTCACTTCCTTGTAAATAATCATTTGTACATAATCGCTTTCGCCGTTTTCTGATTTTTTTTCCACCTTCTTCATCTCTCATTTTCTTCTAACTTTAACATAATTCTTTTCCATTTTTTTTTAACTTAAAAACAGAGAAGAACTCTCGTTTGGTTTTTATAAAGATTTCAATACAAAAACGTAAATGCTTCTATCGCAAAACCCTCCTTGTGGATCACGACCCGCATAGCCACTTGCTATAGCGGTAAGAATTGAGCACTTGCACATCTTCATTCTAAGTTCTGTAATTTCGTATTTTGTGTGCAGGTTTTGCCTCAATCACTAATACATCTTAAGAGTAAAATCCCTAAATAACATAAGGTGGGGACATTATTCTTCTTGCTTAGCTCACAAATCATCTTCCTTGCACTCACAACCTAACCTTAATTTAAATTTAACTAGACACTAGCCCTAGGATTAATCAGACTCACTAGGAAATTGACTAAAAAGAAAGTTGTTAGAAATTAACTCTTACCAAATCGGTGACTTGGTAGGGAATTTTGAGGTGAAAGCTCAAAGGTTGGTGATTTGGCATAATTTGGCTCGTCTTGATGGATACCTCTCACTGATCTTACTACCTACCTGGCCGATTAACTTGTGGTTAAGGTCTGCAACTTACCTCCCGTAGATTATATAAAGTTAGGAGTTGTCTAGGTCTAAGTTTACCCTAGAATAAGATTGATTGATTTTTATTTTTGATTGGTGAATTGGTTTGAATTGACTGTGCATGCAAGTGTTGTCGAGAGCCCCAGTTATATCTAGATTAATTAAGCCTAAATCACCACCTCATCCTAACCAAATCATGACACAACCGATATCGCTAGAGGATAGGTTCTATCCTGTTAGGATATCACTTTCATCTTGCATTTAGCTTCCCGAAGATGAAAGCAAAAACTTTGAGATAAAGCCACAATTCATTAACACTATCCCTAAATACCTTGTTCTAGAGTCCGAGGATGCATACTTCTTATAAAAGAATTTGTGTAATATCCCTAATCTAATAATACTGTATTTTTGTTTTCTTCAAGTGTTTATTTTGATTTACTGAGTATTTTTATTTAATCAAGTTAATTTATTATTTTTTCAGAAATTATTATTAAGTATGAAAAATTTATTTTAAGATAGTAAGTGGCAAACTATTCTTCCATTGTTATTTATTGTTATTTCTATTAGTGTTATCCTTATTTTATTGTCGATGTTTATTAATTAATATTAGTGTTCTATTATTTTTTTTGTAATTAAGTATTGCGAGTTGTTATTGGTATTATTAATACTATTATTTTGATTAGGTAATGTTGCTACTAATGTTGGATTATTTTGCAGTGGTATATTTCCTTACCCTTGATTCCTATTCATGCCATATTCCCTTGTATCCTTGTGCCTACCCGTTATCCTCTTTTAGATCCAATACCCATTAGTGAACTTATACCCAATTATTTATTTGGATCCTAATCCAGTTGACCCAAGCCCATTCACATATTAACCTAACCTATTGATCCTATACCTATTTGGTTCAATCCGAAACCCAATTCAACCGAAACCCATTAACCAATCCACTCCATATATATCCTATTTTAACCTAGACCTAATCCTGATCTCTTTCCATAAAATCCAAACCTAGATCTAAATCCTCCTTCATCTTCATGCTACAGCCGCACACCACCTCCATCATTGCCCTTCTTCACTAGCAGCAACCCCTATTTGGTATCCCCTTTGCCGTGTGCTCCTCCCCACCATCCAGCGAGTTCTTCCAGGCCAGATGTGCACCAGCAGACCAGCCCAGAGATCCAGCAGCACCCCCATGCGGCAACAGCAGATCAGCAAGCACCACCTCCAGCAAATCTGCACACGGCGAGACGGCAGCCCCTTCCCTGCCTTCTTGCGCCAGGTACAGCAATAGGAGCAGCAAACCGTGGCCGCCCAGACCTCCACCAGTCCAGGCCGGACACTTCCAGCAGGTCCCCTCTTCTCCTCGGCCAACCTCGACAGCAGGACAGCTGCTGTGGCACAGCAGGACGACAGCAAACGCCCAGCAGCAGATCTGTATTTTCAGCAGCAAGCGAGCTGGTCGTTCTCTCCGATCCACGCCATCCCGTCGCCGGAGACCAGCACGGTGACCTTCCCCATGTCTTGGCCACCCCCCCATGCAGTCCGTTGGCGAGGAATCGCACCACAGCGACCATGGCAGCGACTCGCCCGACGACGCGCACAGCAGATCCAGTTTCAGACCAGCAGCACAAGCAGCGGGCGAGCGGCGATTCCAGGCCCTTCCGGCGAGCGCGAGACCTCCGGATTGCAGCCAGGTCTTCCCCAGGACCCTGGCTACCGTCCTATGTAGTCCGACAGCGCAGAGCGGTGCCACGGCGACCGTAACGGCGACTCGCCCGGTAACGCGCAGTTTCCCCAATGTGAGTGTCTCTTCCTCCTTCTCTCCTTTATTAAGTGATTGCAACTATTATTGTATGTGTTATATAATTGTTGAGTAGAATACTTAGATTACATGTTTATGTATGGAGATCTCTTAGTATGGTAGTGGATTTATCATTCCCTTTATTTTATATGATGAATGCATAGAAACAGGAGATGCATATCTATGATGTTGGAATCCTTTAATTACCATATGAATGCTTAGATTTCTAGTGTAGTCATGTGTGTTGAAAAGTATATAAGTACTGGAGAGAGTATGAGAAGAATAAGTGATGGTGTATCTCTGATTTCTATTCTGGCAGGGGAGTTAGTCGACTTGGTCCACTTGATTAGTCGACTATACTTTCCCTTAGTCGACTTGTATATAGCCTTAGTCGACTAATATGAGTCTGTCAGCTGTGTATGGTTACTTGATGGATTGTGGACTTCACCCATGGATTATGTATTAGTTGTTGATAGATGTATATGATATCAAGAGATGGATGTTGGTGGTAATGACTTGACCTAATAGATCTTATATGCATGGATTAGATATGTTGTCAAGTATTGGGAACTGGTGATCGACCTTAATAAATGTGAACTCTTGAGGATTGGGGATCAGAGTTGTATGTTAAAGTGAGATGACTAATACTGGATATTGTTATATGTTGGAATGACGATTATTGAATCAGGTTACTAGATGTGTAATGGAACTTGACAATCATGTAACTGTTGGGAATGTGAGTTGGATATGATGACTTTGGATTGATCTGGGACTTATGCTATTTACATAGAATGGTGATCGGAGATTAGACAAAGACTTTATTAGTGGATATTTGAGAACATGTTAGATATGATCTTACCTTAATAAAAGATTAGTGTTCTTGATGATTGGATGGTACATGGACTTATTCTGATTTGGACTGAATTAGAGTTATAGAGGTCAGATGATATATTTCATGTAGAGGACTTTCTTGACTTGTTATCCTTTCATTGATAATTTTAAGTGATGATTCATTCAGATGTTGATGTGTACTTGTTATGATATTAGAGACTGGATTACTTGATAGCTATTGATCGACTTTACTTATTGGTGACTTTGAGAGTGATGTATGGATGGTCTTGAGAACCTGAGTTTATAGTACTTTGCTTGGATTAGTCTGTTCATGACCAGTAGATTATTACTCACCTTGGATAATCTTGTTTTACCTGTGAAACCTGACTGGTTATTCTTTATATATATATACCTGACAACTATCATGTTCATGTTACTGAAATTTGCTGGGAAAAATATTATTACACGGTAACAACACCCGCATGTTCACTTGTTATATATTCCTGTTATACCGGTATCCTGTTACTTGACATGTTGTACTCCTGTTATACCGGTATCTTGACTTTCACATGTTGATATTGTTACCGTGACTACCACTGAGTTATCCCAGTAATTAAAGTAACATGCACATTAAATAATCTTGATAAACTAAAACATGATAACAAACAACTTGCACTGGGACTGGGGAGATTGATGGAGGAGACAGCGTCCGTATTTTGGGTGGACCTAGGATTTAGGTTGCGCAGCCGAAAGAGGGTTCCACTGCAGGGTTCTCGTGGGGTGACTGGCACCCCGTCATGTTTCCTGTTATACATGTTATACATGTACCTGTTCCTGTTTACATGTTCCTGACTACCTTGCGGTAGGTCCTGGTTCAGCGCCAGGAGTCTGGGCCGTGTCCCGGGTATGCACGGGACCCACCTAAAGCATGGACAATGTCTCCAACCGATCAGTTTCAATAACTTAGAGCATTGATTGGCATGTGTGGTAGGCGTAGTATGGGATGCGTCTATTACATGTGACAATTGGTGTTCGCTGACATAATTAATAATAAACTGTTGATGCTTGTGACTGACTGTAATCACCGGATTGTATATCTATTTATATATCACTTTGTTAGACTCATGATTGTGACCAGGACCAGACCATGACCAGATTTAGATACCAGCCTAGTGACATGTGATAGATTACACGCCTTGACATTGATTGCATATCTACAGTTGTGCCTTTTGTCTGCTACCTGTATTCATATTTTTATCATATGTGTTACTGTTCAGTTATTTACTGTGTTATTTAGTCTTTCTATCTGCAGTTGTTCTTACTGTTATATATGCACATGGTTTCTTCTGCACGAGCTGTTTCCCCCTTTACACACACACTCATTATGGTCGCGTTCTGACGACCCTGGATTTGCACGTCCAGCTATTGGACGATTGTTTCTAATGTACAGGTGTTCGACGAGACGGTACGCTTTGCGAGGAGCTTGGGTCCTCCCCCTTTGATTCTGGTATACTTGTATTTTATTCTTGTTATTATTCTTTGATTCCTGTATATCATCTTTGACTTCTATTCAGCTGTCATTTCTTCCTGTTATTCATTGCTATCATGTGTAGTCTTATATGTATTATTGCAGTGATCCTTGATTATTATAGTTCTGATTTATAGCTTGTTCAGGTTACAATTTAGGCTTAGCGTATATACGTGGGGTATTTTCCTCGCGTATATGCGTCGCCATAACGTCTCCGTATCCTTAGGATCGGGGCGTTACAATTTGAAAAGGTATCCCTCATGATAAGAATACCACAGTTAGTAGATGATGCAATAAGGTTACATTTTGTACCTTTCGCCCTCAAGGACCTAACCAAGAAATGGCTATACAATTTAGCAGAACATTCTGTCACATCGTGGGATGCTTTTATTAATGCCTTCTTAAAAAGTTCTACCCTATCCATAAAATTGCTCTTATATGGAAAAAAAATATGTTGTGCAAGTAAGAACCTAGAAACTTTAGTCAAGCTCATGTGGTTCAAGAGGATAATGAACTTATGTAATGTGGTTCATACATTGCAGTCGGAAAAACAAGTCAATAATCAAGTGTCAATGCCACCAGACCCAACTCAAACATCCACTCTTTCTAGCTCCACTCCATCCACTTACAAAGATAAGTCATCTGAACAAGTGCATAAGTCTACAATCCCATTTTCAAATAGGCTTAATGTTGGCCCAAAGGCCATTAGCCCTATATCTTGATGGATATTTTGATGATAACAAACCATATCTAGTTATGTATTTAACAATTTTTGTTTAAAAGTATTTCAGGTTAAAACAGGTTGATTTGACGGCTCCACAATCAAGACTCACAAGTTTGGAGTTCGCCAAAGATTTGCATTCCCAAGCCAAGCACAATAGAAAGCTTCGGGAACAAGACGATGAAGCAAAGACCAAGTCAAGATCAAGACTATGAAGAATACCAAGATTTGTATTTGTATTTTTCATTTTAGATATTTTGTCAAAACCTAGATGTTAGAAGTAGAGTTATGGGATTACCACCTACACACACATTTTAATTTGGTTCATGACTTCAAAAAGGATTTTTTTAATTTCTATTTTCAATTTAGAGTTAACATGTTTAGATTAAGTTTTTCGGAAAATAGTTTAAGTTTTTGGAAAAACATTTATTTGGAAAAACAAGTTTTATCAAAGAAGTTTTTATAAAAATGTTTCAAACTTATTAGAGTAGTGACATAGGCTCACACTCTAAGTTTTACAAGATACAAAACTTCAAATCCAAGACCTATTCCCTAAACCCAGGTTTCAGAGTTCTGGAAGTTCTGATTTTTCAGAACTGACAGAAATCGGTCGACCATCCCGGTCGACCGGGCGCGCACAATTCTGTGCATGTCCGTGTCAGTCGACCGTCTCGGTCGACCGAGCACTGTGCAGTGCTCTCGGGTTGTTTGGGTCGACCGGGCGGTCGACCGTAGATCCCCAACGGTCGGATTTTTGACCGTTGGCGGTCGACCGTCCCGGTCGACCGGCTGCTGTCAGATTTTCTGACAGACTCCAACAGCTCTATTTTCTGACAGTTTTTCTTTTGGGATTTGATCCCAACGAATCTCTGGAGCGATTTTTGACCCCTATAAATAGGAGGTCACTTCAACATGATAAGATAACAATTAAGATCATTTTTACAAGAGATTTTCAAAAGATTTACAAGTTTTCAAAAGGCTTTCATTTAGAAAAGATTTTCTCTCCAAAAGCCCTAAATTTCTAGACACCCATTTGAAGTCTTTACCTCTACTTCTCTCTAGCTATTGCACTACACAATCCCATAATTCTTCATCTACATATTGGTTCTAGGATTGTGCAAGTGAGCGAATTTTTGATCAAGTGTGATCCTTTTCTTCTTGAGTGAAGTTGTAGAGGCATCGGCCTCAAGGCGAGCTAGTGTGCTCCTGGTGGTGTTGCGGCATCACGAGAGATAGACAAGTGTGTCCTTGTATTGGTGATCAAGTGGGATCTTAAATAGTGGAAATCCTTCAAGTGTGAAGGCGGGGACGTAGAGCGTGGCTCGAACCTCGGAAACATATCTGCGTGCTTGCGTTTGCTCAAATCTCTCTAAACTCTAAACTCTTTAATTCTTGCACTATTGATTGCTTCATTTATTGCAAGTCTTTTATTTGAGCTAATTGTGATAGTTGAATTTTTAAATTTCGCATTTGTGCCATTTACATATAGTCATCACCTATTCACCCCCCCTCTAGGTGATTTCAATTGGTATCAGAGCCTAACCCTAGTATTTGGTTTAACCACCTTAGGGAGATCCTTGTTATTGGCTATACTATTTGTTGCATTCTTCATATTTTGTGCATTTTACTATTCATCTATGGCTTCACTTGATTTTTCTAGAATCAAGTCCCCACCTAAATTTGATGGCTTGAACTTCCCCATTTGGAAGATCAAGATGAACCTCTTCCTTAAGTCCCTAGGAGTTAAGATAGCTAGGGCCATAACTAAAGAATTTGTAGAGCCTCTCACCGATGAGAGATCATGGTCCGAGGACACTACCAAGGACTATGAGGCTAATGCTAGGGCTCAATATGCTTTAACCCAAGCCCTTAATGAAGATGACCTCTCACGCATTATTAACTGTAAATCTGCATATGAAGTTTGGAATGTTTTAATTGTGACTCATGAGGGAACGTCACAAGTCAAGAGATCCAAGATTGACTTGCTACGTTCTCAATATGAGAATTTTTATATGCTTGAAAGTGAGAGTATTGAAGACATGCTCACTCGTTTCACCAAGATCACTAATGCTTTATCTTCTCTAGGTGACACGATCGACAATGACCAAAAGATTCGCAAGGTCATTAGAGCTCTTCCCAAAGCTTGGGAAGTCAAGGCAACAACTCTCAAAGAACTTAACGATCGGGAGGAGATGGACTTCTCCGGCTTCATCGGTAATCTCAAAACCCATGAGATGGAGATGAAGGTAAGAGAAGAAAGGGAGGCACCCAAGAAAAAACAATCGCCTTCAAAGCCACTCCAACCACTATTGAAGAGGACGACTCATCGGAGGATTGCGATGAGGACTTTGCCATGCTTATCCGGAAGGTAGGAAAAATGTTTTACAGAAAAGGGAGGCAAAGCAACTTCCGAAGAGGGAAACCTCAAGGAAGGTTTGAAAAGAAGAGAGAAGAACCCGGTCCTTGCTTCCATTGCAAGAAGATCGGACATCTCATAGCGGATTGCCCCGCTCTCCAAGCAACCACCTCCAAGCATGTACCAAGGAAGAAAAAGGCTATGGTAGCAACGTGGGATGACACGGAGTCGGAATCCGAAGAGGAGAACGACGCCGCTCATATGTGCTTCATGGCACAAGGTGAGGATGCTTCTAAGGTAACCGTTGATAACACTTTAGAAGATGATGATCTTACAATGGATGAACTTGCACATTTTTTCGAAGAGTTACAACATAGATATGAGATCTCTCAATCTCAAATAAAAAATTGAAAAAGGAAAATGATATTTTAAAGAATAAACTTGATACTTGTCTTAGTGAGAAAAATGTTTTATCTAGTGCTTTTGAAAAATAAAAGGTGACTTTGATAAATATAAATTGGCTAATAAAGGAAAAACCCCCATGGTTTCTTCTAATAAAAATGAATTTGTGGAAATTCAAAAACGTGTTGAAAATTTGGATAACACTTTAAAGAAGTGTGCTTTTGACCTTAATAAATTTGCATCTAGATTTCCTAAGGGAGTAACCCAAGGGAAACATACACACCATGCTCATGCACGTAAACATGCACACACACATAACATGCATACATGTATGGTAGTGGTAGAATTTACATTTGCACGCATTGTAGCCGCAAAGGCCATTTAGAAAAATTTTGTTTTGCTAAGCATAATGTACATAATAAACATGTTTGGGTTCGCCCCGGTACTAACCCTATAGGACCCAAGAAAATTTGGGTACCAAAAGACCCACCTATTTTAGTTGATACAGGTGGATCTACTTCCTCCAAGACATAGGGGGAAACGGTGCCCGGGTGGTGGATGCAACAAAGCCCAAAGATCACATCAAGCTTGCATCACTATCGTGGAGGCACCTATATTTTGGAGATTGCCTATGTTCGGTAACTTCTCCATTTAAAAGTTTAATTTTTTTTTTTGATATATATACAAATGTATAGAAGTGTTAGCTTATTTTTGTGCTCTATAGACATATGCTAATGAAGAGTTACATTTCTATCTCAATTGTGTATATGCCATATTTTGTTGTTTGATATCTTTTTGTGAATGTCCACATATCTAGTCTTCATGATATATCTATGTACACATCATATTTCAAAACTAAAAATTAATTTTTGTAAAAATTTTTTATATTTAAAGCAAATACCTTAGAGATGGCAATTGCGCACCTCAACTCATTCAAGAGGAATCAAGAGGATGAAGTTCAGAACCCGTCACTGGGTATTCGGCTTCAACATCTCTAAAACTTTGTATTATATATGAAAAATTAAAATAAAATGTCTTGTATGTAATTTTGGTTGATAAGTTGACTTAATGAAGATTAAAACATGTTGTTTGTATAATTATATCATCCTTGTATTTAATTAAAATTTTATTTTTAAATTTTTCCTTCTGACTGTTGCTGCAGACTGTCTTTCAGGCAAAGACGGTCGACCGTAAATAGGCGCGGTCGACCGATTTCGCCTGAAATAAATTGCCTTTATTTTTTTATCTGCTATCGGTCGACCGTCCTTAGACCCGGTCGACCGCTGCAAGTTTGCAGAACTCTCGGGATCCTTGGGTCGACCGACCGGTCGACCGCTCTGAGATTACAGAGCTCTCGGGTTTTCTGGGTCGACCGACCGGTCGACCGTTCGTCGTATTCAGCCCTAAACTGCTATTTATTTTCACTTTTTCTCTCTCTCTCTCTCTCTCTCACTCTTTCAGCCGACGAACCCATTTTCTCCCCTTCTCCAAAATTTCCCTATCTCTCTAATCTCTCAATCATTTCAAAATCCACTTAAAACCCACCTCATACTCCATCTACAAGTGCTTGATCTTCAGTTTCAGGTCTTCTCATCCGCTGGATTCAAAGATTTTCAGGTTTTCTTGATCTAGGGTTTTGGATCTTCATCTCTCAGGTAAAAATCTGATTTTTCCCTCTGATCTTACTATCTAGCTTCTAGATCTTCCTTATTTGTCATCATTTCTAGGTCTCTAGCTTTCTAGATCAAGCCCTAACCTAAAAATCATCTTTTTCTTCATAACATGTCTACATCTAAAAGGACTAGGACTAAGAAAGGCAAATCAGTAGCTCATACCTCTCCCACACTCCAAAACCTAAAAGAACCTTTATAAATGAGCTTGCTAGAAACCGTTATATCAATCTTTCCAAGAGAAACATAATTTCGGGGAGATTTGTAGTTATCCAAGACTTTGAACACCTTGATATCCCCCGTATCTTGCAGAACAACTCCTTAAACGAGTTCTTAACCATTAAAGAACAAGTTTATACATCCCTCGTGCCTTATTTCTATACCAATCTCTCTTTTGATGGAAACCGTATCTTCTCTAGAGTCCTAGGCAGGGACATTGACATAAGCATTGGTCAGTTCGCTGATATCCTACATCTCTCCCTGGTGGAGCTGATGTATATTCACATGACCTTCATGATTATGAGTTTCCGGAGGGTGAGTCTGCGCTCACCGCATCCACATTGATTCACGGGGATGACAACCCCGGCTTGGTCAGGAACGAAATTGTGAGCAGGTTCACTCTCACTTCCCAAGTCCTAGCCAAGATTATTTTCTATAACATTGTCCCTAAATCTGGTGAATATAGCCATGCTAGGGGTCCTGTGCCTTTGATTATCTATTGTCTTTTGCGAGGCATTAAGATAAATTTTCCCCGTCTCATTGCTTCCCACATGGCATCCGACCAGATTCGCATGTCCGGTAGGGGTTTACCCTTTGGCATGATTATCACCCGTCTTCTCAAAACTCTAGGCTTCGATCTTTTCTTCTGAGACTTCTGATGATCCTCAAATAGACATTGACGGAGTTCTATTGAAAAGGATGGAAGCTCAGTTGCGTCGTCACGCTCCTGTGCAACCTCCTGTTCCTCCTCCTATTGTTCCTGGATCTTCATCAGCACCTGGGTCTTCTTCGGCCCCAGGGATATCTTCTGCTCCTGGCCTTGTCTTACCTTCAGACTTTCAGGCCATGATTTCTTCTGAGGTTCGCTCTCAGATTCAGGAGCACCAGTCCTGGATTGAGCAGCGAGAGGCAGCTCTTCGTTCGGAGATGGACGCCCGTTTCCAACAAGAGGTCGCTTTCTGTGAGGAGATGAACTCTCAGATCCTAGGAATTCGTAACGATATGTCCTATTTTGCTGACTCCATGAGATTCATGGATACGCAATTTGAGGCACTCTTTACGAAATTCGACATGTTTTCTCCTGATCCCACTTCCATTGCTCGTCCCCTTCCATCCACCGGCCCTCCATTTCCTACCAGAGTTCCTTCTTCTGTTCCTCCACCTTGGCCAAAGGTGGTCGGCGTTGATCCAGAGGAGGCCGCTACTTCCTCTTCTTCTTCTTCAGAGGAAGACGATGATGGAGATAAGACCATGGCTGAAGGCACTACTGTGGAGAGCTCATCAGAGGACGACGAAGATGATGACGACGATGAGGGCGACGATGCTGGTGGTGCCGAGTGATGAGAGTGACCTCCCCTTTATTTGATGATGTCAAAAAGGGGGAGAGTTATTTGTTGAGAGAGACTCCATATTTTGTGTATATTTTTTTCTGTTGTTGAACATCTTTATCTTGTATTTATGTTTGTGTGGACATGTACTTGTTTGGTTATGCTTTGTGGACATGTGTGTCTCATTTCTATTTTATGACATGAGTACTTTTATGACATGAGTATGTTTATCTAGCATGGATATATGTGTTATGGATGTATTGTGGATTATCACCCACCATTTCTTTTGAGATTTGTCTATGCTTGAGCATATTTTTTTTGTATATGCATGTGTTGAGGGGGAGCTTCACTTGAAGTCTCCACCCAAAATATTTGTGATAACTAAATATGTTTTGTCATCATCAAAAAGGGGGAGATTGTTGGCCCAAAGGCCATTAGCCCTATATCTTGATGGATATTTTGATGATAACAAACCATATCTAGTTATGTATTTAACAATTTTTGTTTAAAAGCATTTCAGGTTAAAACAGGTTGATTTGACGGCTCCACAATCAAGACTCACAAGTTTGGAGTTCGCCAAAGATTTGCATTCCCAAGCCAAGCACAATAGAAAGCTTCGGGAACAAGACGATGAAGCAAAGACCAAGTCAAGATCAAGACTATGAAGAATACCAAGATTTGTATTTGTATTTTTCATTTTAGATATTTTGTCAAAACCTAGATGTTAGAAGTAGAGTTATGGATTACCACTTACACACACATTTTAATTTGGTTCATGACTTCAAAAAGGATTTTTTAATTTCTATTTTCAATTTAGAGTTAACATGTTTAGATTAAGTTTTTCGGAAAATAGTTTAAGTTTTTGGAAAAACATTTATTTGGAAAAACAAGTTTTATCAAAGAAGTTTTATAAAAATGTTTCAAACTTATTAGAGTAGTGACATAGGCTCACACTCTAAGTTTTACAAGATACAAAACTTCAAATCCAAGACCTATTCCCTAAACCCAGGTTTCAGAGTTCTGGAAGTTCTGATTTTTCAGAACTGACAGAAATCGGTCGACCGTCCCGGTCGACCGGCGCGCACAATTCTGTGCATGTCCGTGTCAGTCGACCGTCTCGGTCGACCGAGCACTGTGCAGTGCTCTCGGGTTGTTTGGGTCGACCGGGCGGTCGACCGTAGATCCCCAACGGTCGGATTTTTGACCGTTGGCGGTCGACCGTCCCGGTCGACCGTCCCGGTCGACGGCTGCTGTCAGATTTTCTGACAGACTCCAACAGCTCTATTTTCTGACAGTTTTTCTTTTGGGATTTGATCCCAACGAATCTCTGGAGCTGTTTTTGACCCCTATAAATAGGAGGTCACTTCAACATGATAAGATAACAATTAAGATCATTTTTACAAGAGATTTTCAAAAGATTTATAAGTTTTCAAAAGGCTTTCATTTAGAAAAGATTTTCTCTCCAAAAGCCCTAAATTCTAGACACCCATTTGAAGTCTTTTACCTCAACTTCTCTCTAGCTATTGCACTACACAATCCCATAATTCTTCATCTACATATTGGTTCTAGGATTGTGCAAGTGAGCGAATTTTTGATCAAGTGTGATCCTTTTCTTCTTGAGTGAAGTTGTAGAGGCATCGGCCTCAAGGCGAGCTAGTGTGCTCCGGGTGGTGTTTGCTGCATCACGAGAGATAGGACAAGTGTGTCCTTGTATTGGTGATCCGTGGGATCTTCAATAGTGGAAATCCTTCAAGTGTGAAGGCGGGGACGTAGAGCGTGGCTCGAACCTCGGAAACATATCTGCGTGTTTGCATTTGCTCAAATCTCTCTAAACTCTAAACTCTTTAATTCTTACACTATTGATTGCTTCATTTATTGCAAGTCTTTTATTTGAGCTAATTGTGATAGTTGAATTTTTAAATTCCGCATTTGTGCCATTTACATATAGTCATCACCTATTCACCCCCCCCCCCTCTAGGTGATTTCACTTAGGAGTAATAATAATGTACAAATGGAAAAATATTTGAGATCTTCAATCAAGTGAAGATTAACGTACCGCTTCTTGATGCAATCCAACAAGTTCCTAGTTATGCCAAATTTCTTAAGGACATGTGTACCAAGAAATAAAAGACTAATGCTCCTAAGAAGATTTTTATAGCCACTAACATTAGTGAGCTATTGTGCAACCAAATCTCGGCCAAGTACAAGGATTCTGGTTGTCCACCATCTCTTGCACTATAGGTCAGACAGAAATTAATCGAGCACTTCTTGATTTGGGAGCGAGTATCAACTTACTCCCTTTTTCAGTATACCAACAACTTGGGTTGGAAAAACTTAGCCCGACTGAAGTCACAATCCAGTTAGCGGACCGGTGAGTCAATGCCCCAAAAGGGGAAATAAATGATGACCTTATCCGCATAGGGGAATTCATCTACCCAGTAGACTTCATTGCTTTAGAGTCCCAGCCAGTCTCTAATCCTACGTCTCAAACTCTTGTCATCTTAGGACGCACGTTCCTAGCAACTACAAATGCAATTATAAGTTGTAGACACGGATCCATGAGATTGACTTTTGGAGACATGACTAAAGAAGCCAATATTTTCAACTTAGAAAAGCACCCTTATGAGATGAACGATCCACCTTTGAGTTAAACCTTATTTAGGACTTGACAAATGAGCATAGTGAGAAGATAAAACTTGAAGCTCAGTGTGAGGCCGAGTTGAAATCCAAGGATTTCAAACTTGACAAGGAAGTTATTTTACTATTGAGTGGGCATCGAGCCCAAGTTCATTAGATCCAGAGCCAACAAGCTTGACTCCTCCAAATACCGAGTCATCTTTTCTCCTAAAACTAAAAATCTTATCCAAATATCTCAAGTTCACCTACCTAGTTGAATAAGAAATCTGTCAGTCATTGTTGCATTCGACCAGACTGGTGGGCAAAAAGAGGACCTTATAATAATCCTTAGGAAACATAGAGAAGCCATTGGCTGGAAGATGACTAACATAAAGGGATTGAGTTCAGCTATAGTTCAACACCGAATCCATCTAAATAAAAAGACAAAATTAAAAAGGGACCTGCAGCATAGGTTATACCCTATTATGCAAGAGGTTGTTTAAGTTGAAATAGTAAAACTTTTAGATAATGAAAAATTTATCTTATTTCTAATAGTCAATGGGTCAGCTCAGTCCATGCGATCCCTAAGAAATTCAGTTTTATGGTGATAGAAAATGAAAACCAAGAGTGAATACAAATGCGACTCCCTACAAATGTTAAAGTTTGTGTTGACTATCAGAAATTAAATGCTGCCACTCGCAAAGACTATTTCTCTCTTCCATTTATCGATCATTACTTGAACGACTAGCTGGCCACGAGTATTACTATTTCGGGGACGATTACTCGGGGTATAATAAAATCCCCATAATTCCAGAGGACCAAGAGAAAACAATGTTTACTTTTACATTTGGGACTTTCGCTTATCACTGAATGCCTTTCAGTCCATGCAATGCCCCCGCAACATTCCAGCATTGTAACCTATTCTCCGGTATGGTTGAAAGATTTTTAGAGATCTTTATAGATGATTTCCCATTTATAGAGACTCATTCGAATAGGACTTGTCCTCGAGCGATGTGCCAAAAAGAATTTGACTTTAAATTGAAAAAAGTGCCATTTCATTGTACAACATGAGCTTGTCCTGGGTCATGAAATTTTGAAAAAAAAAGGGACTGAAGTGGACAAGGTGAAGATAGAGGTCATAGTTAAGCTTCCCATACCAAATGTGTAAAATGCATCCATTCCTTTCTAGGACACACTAGTTTCTATCATCGATTTATTAAAGATTTTAAACAAATTTCTAGACCCTTAACTAACCTTTTAGCTAAGGACGTACCCTTCATCTTTGATGACGAATGTCTTAACGCTTAGGAGAAGCTCAAAATGAAACTTATCTTTGCGTCCATAATTTCTGCCTCAGATTGGTCTAAACAATTTGAGATCATGTGCGAGGTTTTCAATTTTACTATAGGCACTGTCTTAGAACAACACATAAAGAACAAGCTGAAATCACCTAGAGGGGGGTGAATAGGTGAAGGCTAATCTAATGGTCACTTAATGGTGAATTATCCAAATAATGCGGAAGCTAAAACTAATTATGACCAAATTAAAACTTTTACACTAAACACTATGTATAACATAAGAGTGTTGCCGAATTCCCCGTGAAGGGCTCTGGACAAACTCCTCTATATTCCCCTTGAATGGGTTAAGGTGCCGCGTTGGCTCTCTTGGTTGAATACAAGTGTTAGCAAACAATCCCACGCAAGTATATCAATTATGCACAAATGAATATATCAAGCATATAAAGATAGACAATAATTGAATGCAAGATATAAACAAGAGACAAAGAGAGAGAGAGAGAGAGAGAGAGAGAGAGCAATCGCAAACACAAGGAATTTGTTTCGAGGTTCGAGCACACTTGCTTTACATCCCCGCCCTTCGACACACGAAGGATTTCCACTATGCAAGATCCCACTGGATCTCTCCTCGGAGCCGCAACACCTACAAGCCCTCGGACTCTCTAGTCCCGTACACACCGCAAGCCCACCGGCTCGCCGAGGCCGCACCTCAAACACGAGTTTCGCACCCGAACCCGAAAACACCAAGTCCTCACTAGGACCCAAACAATCACGAGCACACTTGCCCGTCTCCTCAAAGAACAAAGAAAAGATCTTTGGTGATCACAACACTTTGATCACCTAAAGGCTCTCACTACAACACACCTATAGGATGAATAATCAATGGATAGCTCAAGTGTGGTGTGAGAAAAACAAGGATGAGAGTGGTGGAGGAAAACTCAAGAAATTCTCTTTTAAACACTCTTGATAAATCTCTCCTTTTGATTGGAAATATTTGCTCTAAATCAAGTGGAGGAAAACCTCTAAATAGTTCAGGAAAAACTGGTGAAAACCCACTTGAAAATCTTAGCTCAAAACAATGACAAGACCCCCAATTTATAGGCTACCAGAAAACTAGCCGTTGGGGTCTGTCAGAACTGCCGGTCGACCGGCGCGGTCGACCGCCAACGGTCGGATTTCTGACCGTTGGAGCCACGGTCGACCGCGCCGGGTCGACCGACTCACTGGAGCTGAGAGTCTAACTCTCTGTCGATCGACCGGTGCGGTCGGCCGAACTTTCCAGAGAGCACTGCTCTCTGGAACGGTCGAACTTTCCAGAGAGCACTGCTCTCTGGAGCGGTCGACCGGCACGGTCGGCCGTTCTCCAGTACACATAGGCGTGCACGTTTGTGAACGTCGGTCGACCGGTCCCGGTCGGCCGACTCCAGGACTAGTCGACTATAAAGGTAGGCAAGTCGACTAGCTGAAGCCTGGAAACAGTTTTCTGGGATTTAAAAACATGGTCTTTTTGGCTCAAATAAAATCCCATAAAATACATAAAAATCTACAAAAATAGTTTTACCAATATACTTTAATATACAAACATGCTTGAACAAAATCAAGGCATGTTATAAAAGATTGGACTATTTTTTTAATATGGAAATATTTGGCTCAAGATAAAAACTGTTTTTCCAAAACAATATTTTTCTAAAACATGTTTTTTCCAAATCTTTATTTTTCCAAAACTTCTTCAAATAAAACTAGATATTTAGAACTCATTAAAGCATAGTGTGTATGGATATGATCCACTACACAAGTAAGATGAAATATCTAAGTTTTTGTCATAAAGCTCTAATTTGATTTGGTTAAAAGATAAGCATATGAGAAACACCAAAATCAAACTTGTATTTTTTTCAAAATGAAAAATCTTTTCTAAACCAAAAAATCTTTTATGAAAACAATTCTATCAAGAGTGTGTGTGCATGGTATACTTGAGCAATCCGCCAACTATCTATCCTTTACATTTTTAACTAAAACAAAAACAAAATCTTATACCTAGACACAAGTCTTCATCTTCTTGAAGTCTTCACTTGAAGGCTTCTCATCTTCTTGACTTGGTCCAAGCTTGATCCTAAAGCTCCTTGGATCACACCGTGCTAGCTCCAAATCTTGACATTTTATCCTTTGTTGAGCTATGCACCTACTAAGATCTTGATAATGAATCTGTCACTAATTAAACACAAGATCATTAGTAAACATAACTTCATGAGTTGATCATCATCAAAACTAGGGTGATAGGCCTTTGGGCCAACAATCTCCCCCTTTTTGATGATGACAAAACTCATGAGGTTATATATGCATGGATTAAAGTAAAGCTCCAAAGAAGCTCCCCCTTAACTCATGCATCTCAAATAAACAAAATAAATATGCAATGAGGTACATAAACATGTATGCAAATGTAGGAGTAAATATGCTAACCAAGCATAAAACAAAATCACAAAATCTTTTTCTCCTATTTGCAAAACAACAAACATATATGCATGAACACAAATTCTTTAAAACATGCATATAAATCTCAAATTCTTCTCCCCCTTTTTGTCAATCATCAACAAAGGGTTCAAAGTAAAAACAAATCAAACAAATTTTTCTCCCCCTTTTGTCATAAATAAAGAGATCAATAAGAGGTAAAATCAAACATATCAACAAAATGTTCCTTTTTTTAATTAATTTTTCTTAAACAAAAAATTTTTTAAGGTATCAGAGCTCTTGTAAAACAATCAAAATTTTTTTTTTTTTAAGATACCAAATTGAAAACAGTCATTATTGTAAAACATATTGATACCAATTGAAATTTAACAAATATGAAGTTGAAGCATATTGATACCAATAGTAAACATAATGATCCAAAAAAACTTTTATTTTTCATCATAAACTTTGTGCTTTTAAAAGTGTGAGCCAATGTGAGTTAAGCACATGAAAATCATATATATGTATGAGAAATGAGTATACCAAGTGAAATTGATACATACATATATAAGAAAATAAAGTATGAGTATATACAACAATTATCAATTTAGATACAATTGAAAGAGTCCAATGATACCAATTGACATAACAATAAAATCAAGTGTATAACTCATAACCTATACCTCCCAATCATGTTCAAGATTAAAATGATTTTCACTATTAAGCATACTTGAGCATAATCACCATCCATCCTCCCATGGATGGTAGGGGTTTTCAAAAAAATATTTTAGCATTGTTTGAAAAACTCTACCAAATGAAGAATAATTAACTAGTTAAAGATAATTTTTGAAAAACTAGTTAAAAATCCTTCAAAATCATCAAATCATATATTTTTCATGAATCAAGACTAAATATACAAAGTTTTACACTTAAGATCAATTAAGCTCATAAAAGTGTTCATGAATCAAAGTCATGACAAAATAAATGAAGTGTGAGTGTTCAAAAGTCATGTAAATAGCATTATCATGAAAATGGTCATTGAAGCTCAATAAAAAGATCACAAGTCACGAAAAATCATTTTTCATCAAAACACTAATCTTCATGGTATATGTATGATTTATCCAAAGCTAACAATACACATACATATCCCAAACATAAAAGAGTCTATCAAATGTATTTGCATGAAGGCAAGAGACTCACGGGTATACATGTATATTTATTAGATTTGAATTAAAATACATATACATGAAGTAAAGCATAAAAATTGGCAAAGCATGTATAAATGAGAATCATCAAAACTAGTTTATACATATGCATATAGTGGATACAAGTGAGTATGAAGTTCAAATATATATGAGTCAAATGTAATTCACTATTTGTATATGTATAAACGCAAGTTTGACACATTCTACATCTAAGCATGTAAATACCACATGAAGCACAAAAATACATAAAACATGAACATGCTCAAAATAATATGAATGAACAAGCATGAACATGAATAAAAAGGAGTTTAGAGATTGTTACCAACTCCAAAGCTCCAATCATGGTGGTAGTCCCCCAAAACTTCCTTGATAGCGATGCATCTATATACGTGTCCATCAAGTCCAAGTGCATCCACCATCAAGGCACCGATCCTCTCACGTTTTGTGAGAGCCTTACCTACATCAAAAGCAAATAGTGGGGATTTTGGTACCCATATTTTCTTGGGTCCACGGGGGTTAGTCTTATGTTGAGGAATCCAAAAATTTTTCTTATTAGCAAAATTTACATGATATATCTTATCAAAACAAAACTTTGCTAAATGGCCTTTGCGGCCACAATGTGTACATACGTACACCTTAGTATGCTTATGTGTGTGTGAATGATCATGGTGTGCAACATAAGCATATGCATGATGGGTATGATGTGCATGAACATGTGGAGTTTGTTTCTTTGAAAACATTGACTCCAACCTAAAATGATTAAAAGCACAAGAGTTCAAAGTTGAACTCAAACCATCCATTTTATTTTTTAAAACATTAATTTCACTAGTGGTGGCATGTAAAGCATGGTGAGATGTAGAATCATTTTCTTTTTCTTGTGAAACAAAATCTTTTTCTTTTTCACAAATTTTTCTTTTCAAAGATTTATTTTCTTGAAAAATAACTTCTTTTTGTTTTTCCACCAAATCAATTTTATTTTCAAAGTATTGTTTCCTTCACACAAATCATTCAATTTTGAAAATAAGGAAACATTCTCATTTTTCAAATCTTTATTTTCTTTTTCTAAGCATGCAATCCTAGATTTGAAAGAATCATTTCTTTAAGCATGCAATCAAAATCCTTTTTCAAATTTTTGTTATCTTTTTCTAAACATGCAATGCTAGATTTAAATGAATCTTGTTCTATATGCATGCAAGCAATGTTCTTTTTCAAATTTTTATTTTCTTTCTTAAGCATGTCATATTTTTCAAGAATTGTTTGACAAATGAAGTGAGCTCATCATATGACATGTCCTCATCATCGGATTCGGTAGTTACCTCAAGGGGGTTATCCCCTTGGACCATGTAGCACACGTTGGAGGTGTTGCTTCCAACGTCCGAATCGCTCCCGCGGCATAATATTGTTCTTTTTCGCCAAGGGAGAGGAGGGTGTTCCACACTACAAAAGCCAAATCAAAGTTAGAAACCCTAAATAAATAATCATCATTTAGGGTTGACTTTAAAGCATGAAGGGCTTTTGTATTAGCCTCAATATTCTTACCATTTAAACAATATACATTATTAGTAGTGGCAAGATAAACATGATAACCTAAGGCTTTGAGGTACAAGGACATCTTCACCTTCCATATATGGATGTTAACAATGTCAAACATAGGTGGTGACATGAAGTCCATGGTGTGTGTACAAATATAGTGATTAGCCTAAAATGAGGATCTTTTACTCTAGGTTGTTTAGACCAAATCAGAGTACCAAGCTCTGATACCAATTGAAATCACCTAGAGGGGGGTGAATAGGTGAAGCTAATCTAATGGTCACTTAATGGTGAATTATCCATATAATGCGGAAGCTAAAACTAATTATGACCAAATTAAAACTTTTACACTAAACACTATGTATAACACAAGAGTGTTGCTGAATTCCCCGTGAAGGGCTCTGGACAAACTCCTCTAGATTCCCCTTGAATGGGTTGAGGTGCCGCGTTGGCTCTCTTGTTGAATACAAGTGTTAGCAAACAATCCCACGCAAGTATATCAATTAGCACAAATGAATATATCAAGCATATAAAGATAGACAATAATTGAATGCAAGATATAAACAAGAGACAAAGAGAGAGAGAGAGAGAGAGAGTGAGCAATCGTAAACACAAGGAATTTGTTTCGAGGTTCGAGCACACTTGCTCTACATCCCCGCCTTCGACACACGAAGGATTTCCACTATGCAAGATCCCACTGGATCTCTCCTCGGAGCCGCAACACCTACAAGCCCTCGGACTCTCTAGTCCCGTACACACCGCAAGCCCACCGGCTCGCCGAGGCCGCACCTCAAACACGAGTTCGTACCCGAACCCGAAAACGCCAAGTCCTCACTAGGACCCAAACAATCACGAGCACACTTGCCCGTCTCCTCAAAGAACAAAGAAAAGATCTTTGGTGATCACAACACTTTGATCACCTAAAGGCTCTCACTACAACACACCTATAGGATGAATAATCAATGGATAGCTCAAGTGTGGTGTGAGAAAAACAAGGATGAGAGTGGTGGAGGAAAACTCAAGAAATTCTCTTTTAAACACTCTTGATAAATCTCTCCTTTGATTGAAAATATTTGCTCTAAATCAAGTGGAGGAAAACCTCTAAATAGTTCAGGAAAAACTGGTGAAAACCACTTGAAAATCTTAGCTCAAAACAATGACAAGACCCCCAATTTATAGGCTGCCAGAAAACTAGCCGTTGGGGTCTGTCAGAACTGCCGGTCGACCGGCGCGGTCGACCGCCAACGGTCGGATTTCTGACCGTTGGAGCCACGATCAACCGCCCGGGTCGACCGACCCACTGGAGCTGAGAGTCTAACTCTCTGTCGTCGACCGGTGCGGTCGGCCGAACTTTCCAGAGAGAACTGCTCTCTGGAACTTTCCAGAGAGCACTGCTCTCTGGAACTTTCCAGAGAGGCGGTCGACCGGCACGGTCGGCCGTTCTCCAGTACACATAGGCGTGCACGTTTGTGCACGTCGGTCAACCGGTCTGGTCGGCCGACTCCAGGACTAGTCGACTATAAAGGTAGGCAAGTCGACTAGCTGAAGCCTGGAAACAGTTTTCTAGGATTTAAAACATGGTCTTTTTGGCTCAAATAAAATCCCATAAAATACATAAAAATCTACAAAAATAGTTTTACCAATATACTTTGATATACAAACATGCTTGCACAAAATCAAGGCATGTTATAAAAGATTGGACTATTTTGTAATATGGAAATATTTGGCTCAAGATAAAACTGTTTTTTCCAAAACAATATTTTTCTAAAACATGTTTTCCAAATCTTTGTTTTTCCAAAACTTCTTCAAAAAAACTAGATATTAGAACTCATTAAAGCATAGTGTGTATGGATATGATCCACTACACAAGTAAGATGAAATATCTAATTTTTTGTCATAACGCTCTAATTTGATTTTGGTTAAAAGATAAGTATATGAGAAACACCAAAATTAAACTTGTATTTTTTTCAAAATGAAAACTTTTCTAAATTAAAAAATCTTTTATGAAAACAATTCTATCAAGAGTGTGTGTGCATGGTATACTTGAGCAATCCACCAACTATCTATCCTTTACATTTTTAATTAAAAAAAAACAAAATCTTATACCTAGACACAAGTCTTCATCTTCTTGAAGTCTTCACTTGAAGGCTTCTCATCTTCTTGACTTAGTCCAAACTTGATCCAAAAGCTCCTTGGATCACACCGTGCTAGCTCCAAATCTTGACATTTTATCCTTTGTTGAGCTATGCACCTACTAAGATCTTGGTAATGAATCTGTCACTAATTAAACACAAGATCATTAGTAAACATAACTTCATGAGTTGATCATCATCAAAACTAGGGTGATAGGCCTTTGGCCAACACAAGCAGTATGTGATCTACTATTCAAGTAGGACTCTTAACGATGCACAATTGAACAATACTACAATCGAGAAGGAATTCTTGACAGTAGTATTCGCATTGAAATTTTTTGTCTATACCTACTTGGGAATAAAACCACCATATTCAGTGACCATTCAACACTTCAATAACTAATGCTCAAGAAGGAGGCGAAGACCCAACTCATCATTTGTTGGATCCTCCTCCTTCAAGAGTTTATCTAAAAATTTGAGATAAAATGGGTGTCAAAAACGTAGTCACCGATCACCTCTCTCGTGTGCCAGACGCCTATTCCAACGATTGCCAGTCAATGATAACTTTCCTGATGAACAACTCTTAGCTATTTTTAAGGAACAATGATTCGTTGACATAGTCAACTACTTAGTCACAAATCATACCCCATCTCACTGGTCAAACAAGATGTATATTAGTTCTTATCTCAAATCTGATATCTCATTTGGAAGGAACCGTATCTCTTTAAATATTATTCTGACCAAATCATTAGGAGATGCATTCTCGATGAGAAAGTAAAAAGTATTCTAGCTTTTTGTCACGAGCTTGCATGCGGTGGACAATTTGATCCACGTAAAACTGTGAAAAAGTACTACAAGTGGGATCTATTGGCCCTTTTGTTTAAGGATGTGTTCGACTTTTGCAAGACATGCACAATATGCCAAATGATAGGTAGGACTATGAAACATAATATGATGTCCCTCAATCCGATTCTAAAAGTAGAACTCTTTGATGTGTAGGGCACGACTTTATGGGACTCTTTTCTAGTTCATTTGGGCACCAATACATGTTGATGGCTGTAGATTACGTATCCAAATGAGTTGAAGCCATCCCTTGCAAGATAAATGACAACAAAGTTGTTGTCAAGTTTTTAAAAAAAAATATTTCCACGCTTTGGAACCCCCTCGTGCAATAATTAGTGATGATGGGTCACATTTTTGCAATAGAACTTTTGAAACTCTTATGTGTCATAACACATAAGTTATCCCCACCTTACCACCCTCAAACCAGTTATTGACACTCCAAAAAGATAAGCCCTCGGCGACACTTCACCAGTCTGAATGACGTTACACTCGGTGACATTTACAAAAGTCAGAGTCATGGACGAGCTGATCGCCAGGTTTATGCCCACTTCAGAGATCAAAGCATGCATATAAAGCTAGGTCTGATCAAATACCTAACCTCGCGTGAGTCCAAAAGGGAGCTAGTTTCGCTCATAGCCTTATTAAAAGGTAGAAACAACTAACTTCGCACGAAGCTTCAATCAGCCTCGCTGAGGGCTAACATTAGCTTCACTAGAAGCTTTCTCATTAAGTTCGCTAGAAGTGTGGTTCAACTCCACTGTAAGCTAACCTTCTAGCTTCATCTGAAACTTCACGTAGCTCATCAAATGAGCTAACTTTTAGACTCACCTGGGGTCTTAAATATAGCTTTGCCTGAAGCTTTTAAATAAACTTCGCATGAAGCTCTCCTTAGCTCCACCGCGAGCTTTTCCAGGTCATCAATTGACCGTTTTAAAATCTCATGGGAGATTAATGGGTGAACTCCACTACTTTAGTGGGGTAATGCTACTTTAAGTGGGCGGTTATACCTGCCCACTTCGTCCTACATTAAGTGAAGACAATTAAACCGCAAATGGCTATCAGTAGCTCATGTGAACCTCCCAACTTCGCCTGAAGCTTGTATTTAGCCTCACAGTAAGGCTATTTCCAGCCTCCTGCGAAGCTAATAGACTGATTCAGTCTTACTGAATTCAAGGGGCAGTTACATCCCTATTTTACTATAAATAGCCCCTCGTAAAAGAGAAGAAGGGCTGAAAATTTTGGAGAGATCTAAGATACCTTTAGCAAAAGTGTCCTCTACCTTTTAATCTTCCAAAACCCCAGAGATTCAACTACCTTTCATCCAGGATTGCAATACATCTTCTACCTTCAAAGGATTTTTAGAACCAGTGAGAAAAAAATTTCTCGAGAAGGCTTGGACACCCAATCGATTACATTATCAATGGGATAAAGTGATCGTGCGGTGATCAAATTCCCACCGCCATACTTCTCCAGAATCTCATAGGAGATTTACTTGTAATTTTATTTTTCTTTCTTCAAAGAATTACTTGTAATTTCGCTCCTCAATTCTCTTTTGTAAGTTTTCCTCTTTTAAAAATCAATGAAAACAAGATGGCGACTTTGCTGGGGAATAGCGTCTTCTTGCGCAACAAGGAGATACTGTCGCAATGCAACGGTCAAAGTATTGAACCCATCACCGTCAAAAATTTGGTCATCCATATTGACCAAGAGAAGTTCGAGGAACTCTTCTTTGGGGTGTCCAGCACTCTATGCACGGAAGCGCAGGAGGGTCTCCATAGCCAAAGCTCTACTGGCTATAGATCAAAAAGTAGCTCCAACTAAGGTTGTGTCCAAACCTATACCAGCCGCGTGCGCGGGTGAGAAAACCTCGCTCCAATTTTCCTCAGTCTCGACTGAGATTAACTTGACTTCATGTCAACATGACGGCTTATATAAAGCAAAACAGACTCCACGCGAACCTGAAACTGCTCAAAGCAAGCAGATTTGAAGGGCGAAGTCAACAACCTCTCCACGCGAGGCTTTATGTGAAGTTTAAGCTACAACCTCACCTTTCGCTTGAAGACAAGGGCAAAGCGCCCATAACTGTTGATGGCGTCACTTATGCAGCTTCAACATAGGAAGCTCAAAGTTTGCTTTGCCGCAAGGCTATATTTGGGCACAACGCAGAGTTAGACGTGAAGCCTTATTGGCTTCGCCTAACTAGAGAACGCTTGTTTCCCGCGCTAGGTTCGGTCTTTTGAGCGAAGTTAAGGGAGTACCCTCAAGCGCTGATGCAGCTTAAGTACCTAAGGTACTAGCAAAGTCCCTAACCGCAAGGCTGGAACTAAAGCACTGTGTAGTGCTACTCACCTTCATCGCCACACAAAGATCAAAGAGCCACTGAGCGCTAAAAGTGAAGCTACCACAGCTTCACTCCCAACGCTTTCTAGCGCTAAGCTCGCGAGCTAAAAATTTAGCTTAGCCAAGCAAACCTAATACTACGGGTTAGGTGTTTTTAACTTCACTTGTAGTTAAAAAAAGAAGCTTCAATGCTAGAGTTCTCTAGCTTGAACAGCCTGGTACACAACCCCCTCGAGTCTCTATACTAGATTGCTTAAGCTCGGTTAATCCTGATTTAAGAGAGTTCTTAACTAACAAATGGATGTTTTGTTGTGATGAACTAAGCCATACTTCTCCCTCCTGCTGTGAACAAGCAGGTGCCAGTTGGTGACAGTCCATTTAGTCCATTGCCGACTAGGCCAGTCCCCGCCACTCTTCTAGCCCGACAGTCGATTTTCAACCGACTGTTGATTCAAGACTATATGAAATCTCAGAAAAAGAACAAAGCACGAAATGTATCAGATCTTCCCTCAGCATCCGTCAACATGATAGGGTGGGGGCGCAAACTGCTTAGGGCCAGATGAGGGAAACAGATACTAACTCTCCTGCGCTTAATTCTCCATATTCGGCCTATAACCCTGATTTGGGCTAACTCTTAGTAGGACAAGAAGGTGTATTCTGAGGCACAAGATCTAGGGTAGCAATACCTTATAATTATGAACAACCATCCTCTTCAACCAGGGGATGTCACTAGAACCACTGAAAAGACTCTTCCAATGGCCTGATGATGAGGGAGAAGCTAGTGGATATGCCTCTTCAGCAACGATCAGCTCTGTGCAAACAGGCAGAGTGTCCGCTAACATGGCTAATAAAAATAATGATAACCTTCATCAATAGATGGAGGCTCAGGAACAAACTTTCAGGGCACAACAGGAAGCTTTGGAAATATTCAACAGATGCTAGCTCTGCTCCTGACTAACCGAAATAACAATGACACCAGGAGCAATCATAATGAGGAGGAACATAATGATGATGAATGTCCAAAGGCTGAGAAGTCAAAAGAAAGTTTTTCAATTGATGTCGACATCATTAAAGGCATCCAGGCTCAGATTGCATCCCTATCTCAGAGGAATGAGCTGAAGAAGGTACGTATGACTTACCTTTACCCACTAAATGGGATTCAGTGCCATACCAGCCAAAATTCAGGCCACCTACATTACATACGTATGATGGTAAGAGCTCACTGAACCAGTATATCTATTACTTTCGGTCTCAGACTGATAATGTAATAGATAATGATGCCATCATGGCCAGATTGTTTATCGGTACTCTCAAAGGAGTGGCCTTCGACTAGTTCAGGAGCCTTCCACCAGGTTTCATCAATTCTTAAATTGATTTGGAGACTCGGTTCCTCTCTCGCTTCTATGAGGATGACATCAAGGTAACCATGGATAAACTTCTTTCCACCATGCAAAAGAAAAGAGAATTGGTCCGTAATTACATTGAAAGATTTAGGAACCTATCTCTGATGTGTCCAGTAGGGATGCCATTGCCTATGTTATTGCAGACATACAGGCGCAACTTCCTGGACCAAGTAAAAATTGGCATGGAGCTGTTAGGGCCAACACTTGGAAAGAGCTTCTTAAGTAAGCTGAAATAGCCGAGAATTTGGCTAAAAAGTTTGAGCCTTCCATGCCTAAAGGAAAATGGGGTATGAACAACAAAGACGCGGCAAAATGGCACAGTCTTCCCAAGCAAAAGGGAAAAAAACCATGTCCGTAAGTTGTCAGGGAATTCCTCCGAAAACCAAGAAGAGTGGCACTAGTAATCAGGAGTTCAAATTTTCTCCAAAGCAGTACTCCTTCAAAGATGAGCAGGTGGTTACAATATTCCATTTGCTCCAAAGGTTAATAAGTTGAAGCTGGCAGAGATTTGACGCCCTAATGAAGTGGGACGCACGAACAATCCCGACTATTGCCTCTTTCATAGGATGGTTCACCATCCTACCAACAAATGTTTTTGTCCTCAAGGACAAAATTCAAGCTTTAATTGATGCCAGAGTTCAGACTTTAAAGTCAGAACAGAAGAAAGTCACTATAAACATGGTGACTCTTGAGTTCGTCACTTTTTCAAAGGTTACTGTCCCCGATAAATATGCTCTAGCAGCAAAGACATGACTGGAGGTAAGTAATCCTTTAGCAAAGCAGCAGAGGCTAAAGGTCTCCTTCCACTGACGTTGAAGACTAGAAAAATCATGTGGGTGCACCCAAATCTCGCCAAAGATAAATAATGGGACTCAAAGAATCCAAGCCAAAAGGAAAATCCTGCAATGTAGTCTTGCCAGATGATGACAACATAACAGTAGCTTCTCTCAGTGACTCTGAAGATAAGAAGCATGTTTTGGTAGTACAGGAACGCTGCACCCCAAGCAACAGGTACTCAATCTGGAAAATCATACCGGAGGCAGTACGAGTAGGCCATTGACGAGACACAACAGCCAACAATGTCAGCAAAAATACCTGTTCTGGCTTTAGTTCCAATGCCAGCAAAAGAAAAGCAGAAAGAAGTCCGGTTTGACCGAGTGTTGAAGAAAACTTCAGGTTTGAGACTTGATGCCCCCTTCCACTTTGATATATTGGCACAACTAGCCAATATTCCAGCTCGGATTACTATACACGAGCTGCTTCACCTCTCAAGAGAGATAAGAGAGGCACTCAGGGATGCGCCGGCTAATTTAGAATCATTTCTGATACATATGTCGGAGGCCTCTGAAGATGAAGGTCATCAAATATAGCTAAAAATGCCTGCATCACCTTCACTGCTGAGAACATGCTCCTCAAAGTCAAACACGATCGACCCTTGTATTATACTGAATACATCGGCTCGACGTGTATTAAGAGCGTACAAGTCAATCCAGGGTCTGTACTCAGCATCATCCTTAAAAGGCTTCTCTACTTTCTTAGGATACCGCTTAACAGATTATCAGCAACGACTACTACGATATATGACTTCAATGCAGGAAGTAGTCACCCATTCAGAAAGATTCAACTTCACTGTGGAGACCTTAAATCAGAAGTGACATGTTATGTCATCGACACTGACACGTCATACAATTTATTTCTTGGGTGGCCTTGGATTCATGCTAATTGGATCGTTCCTTCTACTCTGCACTAGTGGTTCAAGTACGTGGAAGATAATGCAACATACGAATGGTGTTTGCTGAAAAATAACAATTCAAGGGAGCTAAAAACTATTTTACTGATGCTCTCCTCTATCAGGAAGCTAACAAATAGTAAAAGAACCATTGCTTGAAGACGACAATGTTGAAGCTACCAAATGGAGAATGTTGAAGCCTACAAAGTTGAACAATTTTGATGATGGCCAAGTGATGATGGACAAGCATTTATGATTACTCAACCTCACTTGAAGCCAGTTGAAGCTTATGGGAATTATTGGATATTTTGTGTAATTTTAGAATATTGTGAAAAGCCTTGAAAACTTACACAAAATTCCCTTCCAAGTCGACTTGACCTCTTATTTAAGTCGACTACCCATACTATAGTCGACTTTCCAAAAACCCCTAGTCGACTAGACCACTCCAAAACAATAACCCAACTCTCTGTTTGGTCTCTGTCATGATAGTTAGTCGACTTGACTTCCATATGTAGTCGACTAATAGATACCCTAGTCGACTATACAATTTCCCAAGTCGACTAATAACCTATACAAAAATTTCCCAACTCTCTGTTTCTGTCTGAAATGAAACTTAGTCGACTTACCCTATATCTATAGTCGACTAACACATTACCTAGTCGACTAACAGTCCTATATAGTCGACTAGATTCAGTTTTCCAGAAACCAAATGTCTGTATCAGTCAAAACATAGTCGACTAACCCCTTGTTGTAGTCGACTAATCAGTGAAAATTTTGTTCTGCTAGTCGACTAGTCTCTTGTTCATGTCGACTAATAACAGTTGGTAACTGCTGTGCAGTTGGTGAATTCTGGTGCGTTTTTCAACGTTTTAAAATTTGAATTTGGCCTGATAACTACCCTAACTTACTATGGATTTCACCTATAAATAGGGGTATTGTCCTAGGGCTATTAAAAATATTCAAATCCAAAGTTTTCAGCCAAAACTCTGTCCAAATATTCTGTTTTCTGAAACTTATTTCTCTTTCAGTTTTCTTCACCAAATTTCAAAGTCCATTGTGAAGATTTCTGAAATCTCTCCTATAAGAAACCTTGTCCACAAATACATTCAATCTCAAGGCTTATAGGATCATTGTAATCATTCAAAGATGATCATTGTACAAGGCGTCTTCTTGGGAGTAGAAGAAAGTTGTACAAGGTGTTTGTTCTCTTGGTGTAAAGAGGAGTTGTGCACATTTGGCAAAGGGCGTTTGTCAAGTGGTGTACAAGGTATTGGTTGTGGGTGTACACAAATAAGGAAAGGAAAATCTCAAGCGGTTGGCTTGGGGACTGGATGTAGGTCACAAGGACCGAACCAGGATAACTCTCTTGTCTTTGCGTTTGTATTTTCTGAGTTTATCTTGTGATTATTTTATTTCCTGCAAGTAGTTTGTTTAAATTTTTATAAACACTATTCACCCCCCCTCTAGTGTTTGTGTTACTTTGATTATAGATCCTACATTTGGTATCAGAGCAGGTTCAAGGCAACAACCATACGAGGATGGCAACGGAGTTTCCTTCGTCACAATTCAAAGAAGGTCATTCTACACAACGTCCACCGCTATTTGACGGAACCAACTACAACTATTGGAAGTGTAGAATGAAGATCTACTTGCAATCGCTCAACTACGATCTTTGAACATTGTAGAAGCATCATACACCAAGCCAACAACCAACTACAACGCTTGGAGTGAAGATCAAAAGAAGAATGCAAATCTTGATGCCAAGGCGATGAACGCTCTATTTTGTGCTTTAACCAAAGAAGAGTTCAACCGTGTGTCTACATCCACTTCTGCACATCAAATATGGCATACTCTTCAGGTAACTCACGAAGGCACAAATAAAGTTAAGGAATCTAAAATATCTGTTCTTGTCCACAGATTTGAGTTATTCAAAATGAAGGAGAATGAAACCATATCCGAAAAGGTTACAAGATTCACCGACATTACCAATTCATTAGCATCTCTTGGAAAGGACTACACCCAAGTTGAAAGAGTTCGAAAGATCCTTCGTGCACTCACACCAGAATGGGAGAAGAAGACAACCGCCATTGAAGAGGCGAATGATCTCTCAACTATGACATTAGAAACCTAATCGGTAATCTAATGGCATATGAAGTGCAGTTAGAAGAAAGAAAGAAGGACG
Source organism: Agave tequilana (assembly GCA_038442645.1). Lineage (NCBI taxonomy): Eukaryota > Viridiplantae > Streptophyta > Magnoliopsida > Asparagales > Asparagaceae > Agave > Agave tequilana. The sequence goes on from JAVJIF010023498.1 coordinate 37,516, forward strand.
AACAACAATATTCCAAGAAGAAAGTACTTGCCTTCCATGCATCCTCCGACACGGACAATTCGGATGACGATGAAGAAGAAATGGCGATGCTATCCAGAAAGTTCAAAAGGTTCTTAAAACAAGGTAAATTTAAAAAGAATAAAGATACTAATGATACTCCTACTTCTTTTAAGTGTAACAAACCAGGCCACATAAAGAAGGATTGTCCATTAATGAAATCAAAAGGACACTTCAAGAACTTCAATAAGTTCAACAAGAAGAAGAAAGCCTTCCAAGCAACATGGGATGATAGCGACTCATCTTCCTCTGACGAAGAAGAAGCAACGGAAACCGCCAATATCTGCTTCATGGCCCAAGAAGACGAGGTACAAGATTATGATGAGTTATTAGAAGCTTTTAATGAATTGTTTAATAATTTCAAAAATGAAAAGATTAAAATAAAGTCTTAATAAAGGAAAATGAAAGACTCATTCATGAAAATGCATGTTTTATTTCTCAAACATCTTCTCTAAGTTCTCAAAATGAAGATTTTGAAAAAGTTATTGCATCTTTAAAAAAGGATAATGAAATTTTCTTAAAAAAATTCTTTACTTAAAAAAACTATTTCTTTAAATTCTAGAATTTCTATTTTAGATAAAGACATGATTGTTTTCAAAATTAAGTATGAAGATCTTTTGAAAAATGTAACTAAGTTTAATAAAGGAAAAGAGAATTTAAATGTTTTATTATCTTCTCAAAAGATGTCTAACAATCATTTTGGTCTTGGTTTTTCAAAAGATAAGATTTATAACCTACTCATGTTGGTATTGGATTTTCAAAAACTAATTTTGTAAAATCTACACATCTTCATAATAATAATTCTTTTGTGAAAAGAAATACTATTTCAAAAAGAATTAGATGCAAATATATATGGGTTCCTAAGAATCTTAATAATGTTGATAAAAATGTTTATATTGCATCTATATACATGATGTGTGTAATTCTGAGAATTATGTTTATACTAACAAGTGGAAACCAAATTCCAATTGGATTTGGGTTCCTAAAGGCTAATCTTTTTCGGACCCTATCATGATGGGTACCATACAAATTGTTTTATCTTATAGGTACCTTTTAAAGAGAAGTGGATACTTGATAGTGGGTGTTCCAACACATGACCGGACACATTCACCTACTGTCTTCCGTTCAAATCAAAAAGGGAGGTACAGTGATATTTGGAGACAATAACAAAGGAAAGGTTATTGGTACCGGCATAGTTGGTAACATTTCAAAACCCCTTATTGAAAATATTCTTTTGGTAAGAGGTTTAAAACACAATCTATTAAGTATTAGTCAATTATGTGATAAGGGTTATAAAATTGTTTTTGAAAAAGATGCATGTCTTATTTATGATACTAACATGAAAGATATTTTATTCAAAGGTTTTCGTAACAATAACATTTATGAATTATCTATATCTTGCATATCATCTAATGATGACTTATGTTTACTTGCTTCTAATAATGATTATTTTTTATGGCATAAAGATTTGGTCATTTGAATATGAAAACTATTTCTAAGATTTCTAAATTTGATTTAGTTAAGGTCTTCCAAAAATTGCTTTTAAAAAGGATTATTTTTGTGATTCTTGTCAATTAGGAAAACAAGTTAAATCATCTTTTAAATCTAAAGATTTAGTTTCTACTAATAGACCTTTGGAATTGTTGCATTTGGATTTATTTGGTCCTACTCGTGTTTCTTCTTTAAACAAGAGTAGATATGTTTTTGTTATTGTTGATGATTATTCACGTTTTTCATGGGTCATTTTTCTAAAAAATAAAAATGATACTTTTGATGAATTTGCAAGTTTTTAAAAGAATTCAAAATCAAATGTCTCTAAACATAGTCACTATTCGAAGTGATCATGGAGGAGAATTTGAGAATGAATCTTTTTCAAATTTCTGTGATAAGTATGGTATTACACATAATTTTGCATTTCCTAGAGCATCTCCTCAAAATGGTGTTGTAGAGAGAAAGAATAGGACTTTGCAAGAATGTGCTAGAACTATGCTTATGGACAGTAATTTACCAAAATATTTTTGGGCTGAGGCTATTGCTACTGCATGTTATGTTTTAAATCGTGTGCTTATTCGACCTTTTTTAAACAAAACATCTTATGAATTGTTTTATAACAGGATTCCAAAAGTTTCTTACTTTAAGATTTTTGGATGTAAATGCTTTATCTTAAATATAAAAGATGCTTTAGATAAATTTGATGCTAGATCCAATGAAGGTATTTTTGTTGGATACTCTACTCAAAGTAAAGCATATAGAATATTTAATAAGAAAACATTTACTATTGAAGACTCATTACATGTTAAATTTGATGAATCCTTGACTAAACCTATTTCTAATACTTCTCCACATGATGATGATCATATCATAGATACTCCTATTGATAATATTGTTATATCTTCTGTTGATACTAACATTTCTAAGGATGATGAGACTCCTACCGAGTTACCGAAAGCATATGTTGAAGTAAGGAATCATCCACGTGATTTGGTTATTGGAGATATAAATCAAGGCGTTCAGACGAGATCCAAGTTGAACTACATGACACAAATTGCCTTCATATCACTCATTGAACCAAAGAATATCAAAGAGCATGTGCGGATGATTTTTGGACCATTGCCATGCAAGAAGAGTTGAACCAATTTGTCAGAAATGATATTTGGGATCTTGTACAACGTCCTACTACTGATCATCCAGTCATCGGTACCAGATGGGTCTTTAAGAACAAACTCGATGAATCAGGTGAAGTCATTAAGAACAAAGCAAGGTTAGTAACACAAGGATACAATCAAGAAGAAGGTATTGATTTTGATGAAACTTATGCAGCAGTAGCTAGGCTTGAATCTATTCGTATTTTACTTGCTTTTTCTTGCTATATGAATTTCAAACTTTATCAAATGGATGTTAAAAGTGCCTTTTTAAATGGAATTATTAAGGAAACTGTTTATGTTGAACACCTCCAGGTTTTGAACATGAAAAATTTCCAAACATGTTTTTAAACTTAAGAAAGCTTTATATGGTTTAAAACAAGCACCCCGTGCTTGGTATGATAGATTAAAAAGTTTTCTTTTAAATTCTGATTTTAAGATGGGAAGAGCAGATACAACTCTCTTTATTAAACATGTTGATAAAGATATCTTAATCATTCAGATTTATGTTGATGATATTTTATTTGGATCTACTAACGATAATCTTTGTCAAGAATTTTCTAAGACCATGCAGAGTGAATTTGAGATGAGCCACATGGGCGAACTTACTTACTTTCTCGGGCTGCAAATAAAGCAAATGAAGGATGGAATCTTCATTTCCCAGTGCAAGTATGCAAAGGAACTGCTAAAATTTGGCATGGAAAATTCTGTTCATAAGAATACTCCCATGAGTACGACGACATTTTTAGACAAAGATGAAAATGGTAAGAATGTTGATCAGAAACTCTATAGAGGTATGATTGGTTCTTTACTATACATTACTTCAAGTAGACCTGGTATAATGTTCAGTGTATGCTTATGTGCTAGATATCAGTCAAATCCTAAGGAATCACATCTTAAAGCAGTGAAAAGGATTTTTAGATATTTAAATAACACACTCAATTATGATTTATTTTATCCCAATCAAGCACATTTGATTTACTATCATATAGTGATGCTGATTTTGCTGGATGTAAATCTGATCGGAAGAGTACTAGTGGTACTTATCACTTTTTGGGACATTCACTAGTATCATGGTTCAGTAAAAAGTAAAATTCTGTATCATTATCAACAACCGAGGCAGAATATATAGCTGCTAGTGTTGCATGTGCTCAAATTATATGGATGAAACAAACCCTACTTGATTATGGCATGACTATCACAAACTCACCTATTATGTGTGATAATACTAGTGCTATTAATTTATCTAAAAATCCAGTTCATCATTTACGTACCAAACACATTGATATTAGACATCACTTTTTACGTGACCATGCTTTAAAAGGTGACATTTCTTTAAATTTATATACAACTGATAATCAAGTTGCAGATATTTTCACAAAGCCTCTTAAAGAAGATACTTTTATGAAATTTAGAAGAGATTTGGGTATTTGCATTTTTCTGAATTTAAATATTTTTTTAGCATTTTTCAAAGGTATATGTTCATGTTTGTTTTTCTGCTTTTTGTTAATGACAAAGGGGGAGAACATCTGTGTTATGTTTGTGTGTGTTATTGTGTTATTTGTTACATATTCTATGTTACGTTCATTTTGTGTTATTTGTTACATATTCTATATTACGTTCATTTTGTGTTATTTGTTACATATTCTATGTTACGTTCATTTTGTGTTATTTGTTACATATTCTATGTTACGTTCATATATGTGTTATGGCAATGCAGGGGAAACTAACACTTTCTGCAGGGGCTACATATCATTTATAACCTATTTACTGCAGGGGGAGTTTATCTGCCGGGGAGTTTATCATTTCATATCACAAGGTTGTCATCATCAAAAAGGGGGAGAATGTTGAAGCCTACCAAATGGAGAATGTTGAAGCCTACAAAGTTGAACAATTTTGATGATGGACAAGTGATGATGGACAAGCATTTATGATTACTCAACCTCACTTGAAGCCAGTTGAAGCTTATGGGAATTATTGGATATTTTGTGTAAATTTTAGAATATTGTGAAAAGCCTTGAAAACTTACACAAAATTCCCTTCCAAGTCGACTTGACCTCTTATTTAAGTCGACTACCCATACTATAGTCGACTTTCCAAAAACCCCTAGTCGACTAGACCACTCCAAAACAATAACCCAACTCTCTGTTTGGTCTCTGTCATGATAGTTAGTCGACTTGACTTCCATATGTAGTCGACTAATAGATACCCTAGTCGACTATACAATTTCCCAAGTCGACTAATAACCTATATAAAATTTTCCAACTCTCTGTTTCTGTCTGAAATGAAACTTAGTCGACTTACCCTATATCTATAGTCGACTAACACATTACCTAGTCGACTAACAGTCCTATATAGTCGACTAGATTCAGTTTTCCAGAAACCAAATGTCTGTATCAGTCAAAACATAGTCGACTACCCCTTGTTGTAGTCGACTAATCAGTGGAAATTTTGTTCTGCTAGTCGACTAGTCTCTTGTTCAAGTCGACTAATAACAGTTGGTAACTGCTGTGCAGTTGGTGAATTCTGGTGCGTTTTTCAACGTTTTAAAATTTGAATTTGGCCTGATAACTACCCTAACTTACTATGGATTTCACCTATAAATAGGGGTATTGTCCTAGGGCTTTAAAAATATTCAATCCAAAGTTTTCAGCCAAAACTCTGTCCAAATATTCTGTTTTCTGAAAACTTGTTTCTCTTTCAGTTTTCTTCACCAAATTCCAAAGTCCATTGTGAAGATTTCTGAAATCCCTCCTATAAGAAACCTTGTCCATAAATACATTCAATCTCAAGGCTTATAGGATCATTGTAATCATTCAAAGAAGATCATTGTACAAGGCGTCTTCTTGGGAGTAGAAGAAAGTTGTACAAGGTGTTTGTTCTCTTAGTGTAAAGAGGAGTTGTGCACATTTGCAAAGGGCGTTTGTCAAGTGGTGTACAAGTTATTGGTTGTGGGTGTACACAAATAAGGAAAGGAAATCTTAAGCGGTTGGCTTGGGGACAGGATGTAGGTCACAAGGACCGAACCAGATAACTCTCTTGTCTTTGCGTTTGTATTTTTTGAGTTTATCTTGTGATTATTTTATTCCTGCAAGTAGTTTGTTTAAATTTTTATAAACACTATTCACCCCCCCTCTAGTGTTTGTGTTGCTTTGATTATAGATCCTACAGACAACAGTGGCAATGAAGATGATTTAGAGTCAGAGGAAGATAGGCTAGCTACTCTTCCTTTCAAACCAATTGTAGCATATTTAACGATCCTAAATGTAACAATCCCATTGAGGATGATGGTGAATGGGTGATCAATGAGAAAATCACTTTTGATTATCCTGTGAGTGTTGATTTGTTTAAATTTGTAGACGATACCTCCTTGCACATGCCCTTGTCCATGATAAGTGTGACAACTACACCTTTAGAGAGTGGAGAAGGCTCTGTCTTTGTGATCCCTCCATCTAAAAGGAGTCCATCACCTATAACATTCGATAGGGTCCAACCCTGAATGTCTACAGTTACTGACCCAGGTTCGAACTTAAAGCCCCCGCAATTTTTCAATTATGCACGATCAACACCATTTGATGAGAAAAATGGGGTATAATCTACAGCGTAAGAATGGCTTGAACTTCATAAGAGAACGACATGGTCTTCTATGGACTTTCGTGCCGAAAGGGAAGCCAGCAAATTATTACGATAAAACACGCAGGGGGTTGGGATATGTTACATCTCCCGATCCATTTCAGTCCAAAAAGATGAATCTCTCCTATCACATTTCTCCACTTCATCTGAGTATGAATCAGATGTCAGTGTGGGGGTTCTTGAAGAGAACCTCTTCGTCAATATGACTTCAATCAATCAATTAGAGCATGAGGAGGCTATCGAAATGTTTGACACTGAGCCATGGGCTCAGCAACTCGATCTCCAGTGAGAGAAGCAATTTGAATAACGTGAACCACCCACTGAGGATAGGGTAATTCAGGTTGATGTGGGTAGTCGAGATATCCTAAACCCATCTCTATAAGTGAAAGTTTATCACTTTAAGAAAGAGAAGAATTGATAGCTCTTATATGGTGGTACATTGATGTCTTTGTATGAAATTATGAAGATATGCCTGGTCTTGATCCAAAAATAATCATGCATCGATCAAACATTATGCCTGACGTCAAGCCAGTGAAACAACAACAATGGTGGTTTCGCCCTGACCTCATGGAAGCCATTGAAGCTGAAGTCCATAAACGCATCGAATGTGATTTCATATGGGAGGAGCAGCACCCGGATTGGGTTGCTAACATTATCCTCGTGCTTAAAAAGAATGTAAAAATTTGGATCTGTATTGACTATCGCGATTTTAATGCAGCCTACCCTAAAGACAAGTTCCCACCATGGCTTTGAGAGAATATCTTTTATGGATGACTTCTCAGGCTACAACCAGATCAAAATGTACGCAGAAGATGAAGGCATACTTCATTTCAGACACCATTGGTGGTATTCTGTTTTACTGTTATACCTTTCAGATTAAAGAATGCTGGAGTAACCTACCAACGTTCAATGAGCACAATTTTCCATAACTACCTCCAAAAAACGGTTGAGTGTTTATCGACGACATTGCTGTCAAAAGTCGTGATAAAAATGATCATCTTTGTGACTTAAAGACAATGTTCGATATAATGCGAGGCTATCAGCTGAAAATGAACCCAACAAAGTCCTTCTTGGGTATTTCAAGGGGCAAGTTTCTGGGATTCATTATCATATCAAAAGGAATCCTCTTGACCAGGATAAGTTAAAGCTATTCAGAGCATGCAACCACTTAAGAATATCAAGGAACTTAGGGCTCTGCAAGGTAGGTTGGCCTATATTCGAAGATTCATTGCAACTCTCTCAGGTCATTGTCACTATTCACCCAGTTTATGAAAAAGGTGTCTCTTTTGTGTGGGATATAGCCTGCCAGGAGGCTTTCGAGGACATTAAAGAATAACTCACTAAGCCTCCAGTCTTGGTGACTCCCACGTCAGAAAAATCATTCTTACTCTATGTAAAAGCTATAGACCATTCTTTAGGTGCTCTTCTTGACCAAAAGAATAACTAAGGCTATGAACATGCTATTTACTATCTGAGCAAGATCCTGATAGGAGCTGTGTCTCGGTATAACCCTACTGAGAAGGAATGTTTAGCTCTTTTCTTCGCCATTCAAAAGACGTGACATTACTTGGTTGGCCAGACCATACATTTCATTTCTAGAGTTAATCCCTTGAGTATACTCATGACAAAAATAGGATCGCTGAATTTGAAGTTAGCTAAGTGGGCCATCCTCCTGTCTCAGTATGACATGCTCTTTGTCCATCAAAAGGCGGTCAAGGGTCAGGCCCTTGCAGACTTTTTGGCAGCTCATCCGTTCAGAAAGCTCAAAGATTCATGAAGATATTCCAGATGAGATTTTTGAATCCAATAGATCTCAGAGGATGAAGTGTGGTAGATGTTCTTTGATGAAGCATCAAGAACAGGCACCAAAGGCAAGATAATCGCTGGTGTTGGGGTGGTATTTATCTCGTCACAAAATTATGTCCTTCCTCGGGCATTTTCATTGACAACATATTGTTCTAACAATGTAGCAGAATATATGCCCTACTCATCGGCCTTCAGCTTGCTCATGAAATGGGGGTACGCTACCTTGAGGCTTATGGTGACTCAAAGCTGATCGTCAATCAGGTCAAAGGAGAATAAGAGATTTGGCACGAAGACTTGGTACCTTATCACAATGCAGTCATCAAAATGGCTAATTCATTTGATGGATTTTACATCGGTCATATGTCTCATTTTCAAAAATAAAGCAGATGCTTTAGCTATACTAGCGGCTACATTGGCCTTCCTATTGACGCAACTTATCATCTTATAGTGGCTGCTCGACGCCTTGTCTGCCCTAAGCATGTGTTGGAAACTAATGATGTCCATGCAACTCATTAGGCTTCGAACCTAGAGATTGGCAGTTTTCTTTATTGACTATGCATTGCATGACATATTACCAAATGACCCTAAGGAAGCAGCTTTTATCCGACGAAGGTCTCTCCGCTTCTACTATGATCTGATAGTAAAGACACTCTACCCGCCACTCATGTGATGGTACTTTGCTCTGTTGCCTCTTTAACTCTGAAGCACAAGAAATACTTAAAGAGGAACACGATGGTTTATGCCGAGCTCATCAGCCAGGTCTGAAACACAAGGATTGATTGCACAGACTCGGTTATTATTGGCCAACCATGATAGCTAATGCAATCAAATATGCACAAAGGTGTAAAGCCTGTCAGATTCACGCAGACTTCGTACATCAACCTCCGGAGCTACTTTACCCGACTGTTGCTTCGTGGCCATTTGAGGCGTGGGCAATCGATGTCGTAGGACCCATCAGTCCCTCATAAATGAAAGGTTATCAGCTCATCTTAGCAATAACCGACTATTTCTCAAGTGGGCAGAAGCTATACCACTTATTGAAGTTAAAACTTTCAATGTGGTTAACTTCATTAAACATAATGTCATCCATATATTTGGTGTCCCCAAGCAGATGACAACACTCCAGTTTTCAAGCCAAGTATTCTATCAGTTCTGCAGTAAGTACCAAATTCAGAATGTGGCTTCAACCTCTTATAACCCTACTACCAACGGTTTAGCGGAAGCATTTAATAAGACAATTATTAAGTTACTCAAAAATATTCGTTTCATCAAGCAAACGAGATTGGAATGAGAAGCTCAGTGAATGTCTTTGGGCCTACCGAACTATGGTCCGAACCCCAATAGGCAACACACACCTTTTTCTCTGGTATACGGGTGTGAAGCAGTCATACCTCTAGAGATCAAGTTGTCATCGCTACGCATCTCCTTAGCAACCAAGATGACTAAGGAAGACAACGATCGGCTACACCTTCAAGAACTTGAAGCCCTAGACGAGAGCCAACTATAAGCTCAACAACGCATTAAGCTGTACCAAGCTTAAATCTCGAAAGCTTTCAATAAGAAGGTTAAAGAGAGGGTATTCCAGAAGAGACTTGGTTTTAGCCGTCAGACGACCCATGGTCGTAACACACAAAACCAAAGACAAATTTCCACCCAAATGGGAAGTGTCGTTCGTGATAGAAGCAGTCTACTCAAATGGGGCCTATCGCCTAGCAACTTCAGGCGGCGACATACCTATGATGCCAGTTAATGGCAAGTTCCTAAAAAAGTACTATCCGTGATCATGTTAACATCTCACCTCTGATCAGATAAGTACTCGTTATGATCACGTAACATTAAACCTCTAATCATTGGGTCAAGTATATATGATGCTTGCGTTGGATACATCCCCCAACAATGGAATATCAATCGACAACAGTCAACTATATTCCTGCTCAATACGAGCATAATAGTCCTCACCGATCGACAACAGTCATCTATGTTCGTGCTCAACATGAGCGTAATAGTCATCATCGATCGACGACAGTTGACTATGTTCCTACTCAACACGAGCATAATAATCCTCATTGATCGACGACTATTCGGCGACAGGTGGGACTAGTATCGACGATCAAATATTGTTGAAGCACTAATCAGCACATAAGAAGCTGGTTAAGCGTTCTAATCGGCATATAAGAAGCTGGTAGAGATGAACGACGCATAAGAACATAGTTCAATTCTCAACAGAGTTGGGCTAATAAAGGCAAGCCAGCTGAATATTAGCTTTATCACTATCAAAATCCGATGCCCTCAAACAGCTAAGGATAGAGAAAAATATTGGCTCTTAAGTCCAATAGAAATTCTCGATAACTCACCATACTGAGGAGAATAGCATGGCTAACCCAACTCAAATGGTGGTTGGTAAAGGTATACCAAATTTGTTGACAACTGAGGGTTTGCTAAAAATCCCAAGGGACCTGATCTTATTTGATTTCCCTCCAAAATCGCTTACAATTCCTATCCATGGAATGGTAGGACCACACAAAATAATATTCATTTCCCTTGCTAAATGATCACAAGTCAAAACTATCATATTAATACTAGACCTCTGATAGTGAGACTGAAATATTTCCCGGCGAATAAAATCAACATCCCCGGTGAAAGATTCTAATTTTGCTCAGCAGATCAGGCTTCACTTATCATTCTCTTTCATAGATAGACAGGCCAACTTAAAGTCACAAGGCAATCCCTGTCACGTTAACAGTAAACCTCTAAATAGCGAGTTCAAACCCATCCTATTATATCTGTAAAAGATCCATAAACAGTCAAGTATACAATTCAATTTTTATCTTACCTCAGGATAAAGAATTCATGCTATTCAATTCGGTCTATAGGTCGGTCATGTCCAGTCAATCACCTCTGAATCGACAAGTTCTGATTTTCAGTCTAGTAGGGACTTTTCATTCTTGTCGTTACGTCCAGTTCGTCACCTCTGAAAGGCAGAATTTTAAACTTGGCGGTGTCTCATCGGTCATGTTTAGTTCATCACCTTTGAACTGACAAATAGCCAGGTTTTCTCTTTATATCATCATATCCAGTTCATCACCTTTGAACGATATGGCTCTAAATTTAATAGTCTCCGAATGGTCATGTCCAGTCCACCACCTCTGAACCAATCAGATCCCAAACTTTATCATTTAGTCCTCCGTGGACTTCTCTTCTGTTATCATGTTAACATTAAACCTCTGAACAGTAGATTACGAGCCTGGTGTCTCTTAGTTGGTCATGTCCAATCACCACCTCTGAACAAACGAGTGTCCAAATTCTATCCACCTTTGCAGTTCCTTGTGGGCTAGCTGCCAAGTAAATATGACTACCTCTTGCAGCGGATTTGAAATTTAGCGTGTCTTAGTCTATCATGTTTAGTCCATAACCTCTGAATAGACAGGTCCCTAAAACTAGATTTACCCATTTAAGCTATATTGTCCAATCAACCGCCTCTGAACAACAAATGCTCTGAGATTAGCGGTTTCTTAATCGATCATGTCTTGTTTATCACCTCTGAATCGACAGATAGCTAAGTCCCATTATCCCCAGTCTAGTAGGACTTTTTCGTTCTTATCGTCATGTCCAGTTTGTCACCTCTGAATGACAAAAATCCTAAGTATGATAATCTTCAATCAGTTACGTCCAGTTTGTCACCTCTAAATTGACAAACTCTGGACTTCATCGCATTTTGTGATGCCTAGTTCATCAAAACAAGTTCATATCCTGACGGTCGGTGGTCTGTTATGTTAATATTTACCTCTGAATAGAAAGATCATCAAGTTTGCTTTATTTCATTCACATCCCCAACAAGATTTGAATCGAGTCATCATTCAAACTTATTGGTGGTAATTTATCAAATAACTAGTTCTATCACATTTTCAACCTCTGAATAGATTAGTTAATATTCTTATGGTATAAGTTGGAAGACTTGTTTCTTTTGAGAACTAAAATTTAACCTGAAATTACTGCAAACTCAGAAGATAAAGCAAGCAGAATATAATGGAAGAGTCAAATAAATTTTATTATTTTTATTATTGATTCAAAAAAAGAGGGATACATGGATTACAAGCTAAGATTGTATTTCATAAGACTTGATCCGTTCTTCAAGAGTAGCCAGCCTGCTCTTTCTTCTTCAGCGGCTTTGATAAATGCCTGCAATCTCACTCAGCTTCATTAAAGTTCACCATTTAGGACAAACGAGCCTCGATCTCTATCAGAGTTGCCCTTTTTGCCATCTCCTGCTGCAGGACTTCATCGTTGTGGGCTTTAAGCTGCTCCAATTGAGTGGTCTCCTCGAGACGCATCAGTTTAGCCTTAGACAGAAGAAGATTGGCATTTTTATCATCTCTTTGGCCTTTTCAATCTTATCTTTGACGTTAAGAAGAGCATTGTTGGAGGCATCGATAGCGTCACAATCTCTACCTTCCTTGCCTGCAAGGACTTCAAGTCCAAAGATTCCGCCTCAGCTGCTCCTGTGCCTCTAGGTGAGCTTTCTATATCTGAGCCGTGATGTTTAAGCTCTTTATCTACTGATGGATTCAGGTCGAGCTGCTAAGGCGACGCCACTCACCCACATCCCTCTCGAACTTCTCCACCAATAGGTCTAAGGCAGCGACTTGGTCATCCCCTCTGAAATCTTGAATACTCTCAATGTTACAAGAGAAGACCACCTTCAGAGCTGCAAATAAAGTGGTCGAGCCTTTCAAAATCAAGGCAATGGATCGTTTCAGGCTCTTATAAAAGCTGTCAACCATTTCCACTATGAATTCCCTCTCAGCTTTAATTACTCCCGGCGAGCGAGTAATCTTACCGGTTTCACCGTCATAAAGTGGAAGAAGTAGTGGAAACACTAATAAGAGATGGATAAAGAATCACGGGTAACTAAGGGGAGTCTTCATCAACACCGATACACCGGCCACGAGGGGAGTAGGGTTGGTGACTACTCCAGAAAGAGCTGGTTCGAATATCAACGTAGAGACATTAGGCTAGTGATTACCCTAAGACCAGTTGTTACCAAACTGGCAGCATCATGAAAACTACTATCATCTCACCAGCCGATTCAGATGGAAATGTGATCGATTCCGTCGATAACGTGGAAGGGAGAGAAGCCCTCGTCTCTTCAACCGCTACAAAATCACTAGCAGACTCCGTTGGTAAGGAAGCAGGTCGCGATACAAGATATCCAAATCTGCAACATCTACAGTAGCCGAGGTACTTGTATTCTTCCTGAACTCCCAGAATGGCCCGCAGGCTCCTTTAAAGTTGATACGGCCAGATACGGAATACCTGCAAGAGTATTTTGTTAGGATAAAGATAAGTAAAAAAAGGGCAAACAAGGGTCGTTTACATATTACTATAGCATTACCGAAAAGAGCTGAAGTCACGATTCCTCGACAGTGTTCTTGGGGGCTCCCTCAACAGCGGTGCTGACTTCGACTGGCTTAATAGAAGAGATCCCGACAGTAGCGGGAGAAGCGCCAGTTTCTGCCACATTATTAGAGGCTGGCTCAGGAAGAAGTTCATCAGTCCTGAGGGCCTCAATAGTTATGGCAGTACCCGGTCCTACTTCACTCGCCATAGGTACCTGCGACCAATTCCCTTGAACTCAAAGCCATTGGGCTTTCTTTGCCCTCGCCAACACCGGAGGGACCGACGTCGGCTGCAAACCCTCAGGTTGATCGGAGATGAAGTAACTAGCTTCGTCACCCTCCCTGTAGGTGAACAGTAGATCATAGTAATCTTCTTGTTCCCCTGTGGTCTCAGTTCCTACATCCCAAATTAACAAGTTAACTGCACGAGAAGAGAGAATAATTAAAAATTCTTTCAAATGGAAACTAATCTTACCCAAGCATGTAGCGGCCTTTTCAGCTGCTTTCTTCTGTGTTGATAGTTTTATGACTAACAGGGCAGGAGGAGAAACGATCGCAACTGATTTGCTCTCCACAATGACTGGAGTGTGGCGACGAGGTTTCTTTACCTCCTATTCCTGCGAGGTTCGCCCTTTCGCTTTCACTTGAAATGGACATATGGGTTTTCTCTTTATCCTCTTCTTCCTCTTCCATCTCTACTTCCTCCATGGGAGTCATCCCTACCCCACAAGGAACATCCCACAGTACCTCAGTGCAAGCAACATCCCCGAAATGAGGGCTTTCAACATCAGAAGCTTCACTGTCAATGACAGTGATAAACTCAGGAAGGCCTGACACTCGAACTCTTTTGCCCTCCCCTTGTTTAGTTGCCTTCTGCTTCATTCGCTTAGAGATCTATTTCAAGCCGGAGGAGTTGATGTTGAACCCAGTTGGCACAGAATTGGAGGTTTTGTACCACTGGTAGAACCCCAGAGTCATTAGCAGGTTTGGGGTTCTCAATGGAATGCACAGCCGTGCCTCAGTGTAACTGGCAATAAATATCTCCAAGCTCAAGCAGCATCAATCAGGCTCCCTGTAAAAGCCAAGTTGGGGTTTGAATTACCGATGCAGTACTGGTCGTGTCTGAATAGGTGAGCAAAATGGCTGGGGACGTACGGTTTCAGGTAGCACATGTCTCCGCTCTGGTATACCAAGTGAGAAGGCCTGATGCTTACAAGCCACTCGAACACTCCGTGGCTCAATGATGTTCTACCATCTCTGGCATCCTTGAACTCTTCACCATAACTAGCATCTCGGATGTAGGGGAAACATCGAAAAAGACTGTACACGTCATGGCGACATAGCAGTTTGCGAACCACAGCCGCATAGATTCGCTCCCATGAAGACCCTTCGAATTGGCGAAGGTGCGCGATCTGAACACCCTCTGGAGGCTCTTTCCAGGTTAAATAATCACCAGACAGTGCAAATCAAATCATGCCATCAGATATGTGTATGGCAATCCAACCTTAGGATTTGGCCCATCATGAGGTAGAATTGTTCCTTTACCCCTCTTTGTTGCGGGTGGCCTACAGAAGGCCTCCTTTAGTGCATGAAGACCTTGTTGTATGCAACACACCATAGACGAAAGTAGCTCCAAAGAATGACCGTGCACCAAGCGAACAGCTAGAAGCAGTGCCGTCAGGAAAATGGCATCGTTGGAGGGAGATGGCACTACACACCTCTTCAACCAAATTGACAGAAAGCCGGTCAAAAGTGCTTTCTAGGATATCGGTTGACGAGCTTGATGATGAAAACTCTTGAGGGTACGCCCTTTTCATAGATACCATCGTCTTCTTCCAAATAACGTATTCATGGTCGCGCTCCCTCATCATTCGAAGAATGTCATCCTCTGCCACCCCGAATTGAGCTTCTACGGGAGTTTCTTCTAGTGTGGGAAACAGATAATCAACCCATCTCTGTAAGCTGTTTGAGCTTCCCTTATAACCAACCTGCACATACAAGCAGATGTAGAAGTGGTACATTAGCTCCCTATAAGTCTCGAGCAAAGCAAGCTCCTGCTTCTCTAATAACGCCAGCTCTGCTTCTCAAATACTCCTCATAGGGAAGAGATCCCATTGCCAATGCAGAGACCTCCCACATCTCATGCAAAGTCATACCCAGCTCGCCCACGGGAGTGAAAAAGCCCCTGTGGTTTGCAATATAATTCAAAGATGGTGTAGAAGTTTGCAACGCTCATCTGAATGCCATAGCATGTGGCCCTAACAGCTTTACGGAGTCTGAGTCTTTCTAGGTCCTCTTCAAAGTGAGCCACGACATACAGGGTCAAGTTCTTCCACTAAGCATTCAGAGGATGAATTCAACCTGAGGCTCTGAAGTCCGTTGCCAGATAGTTGCCGCTGACCTTTAAAACTGGTTGCCGAAAGTATGGGCCATCGCTGGGTCTTCCCCAACGGGATATCTTGGAGAACGTTCCCAGGGTGCAGACCTAGTATGCACCGAGGGGGACCTGCCCTGGTATAACCGATCGGTCGCTAATATTGCACATTCATTATCATATTCTCATACTTATTATAGAATAAACTCTGCTTTTTTCTAATTATTGTTTAATTTATTTGCAGGCCCATTACTAAAGGAGAGGAAAGAGAAATGAGCCCAAAAGCCCATCAAATTTTAATTTAAATCAGAATTAATTCGAAGTCAGTAAATCAGGACAGATCAGGTCGGTTCAGATCGGTTGAAAACTAATTAGAACAAATCCCTATAAATCAATTGGTTGAAGTCAAAGATCAAAGGCCATTTCTTTAAAATCTCAGACTTAAACTGCAAATCCAGCTGAAGATAAAATAATCTCTTGAAATCAGGGACCCCCACCACTCGGCTATGGCCACCTGGCCACAAGAATGCCGCGAAAACGTGGCAATTACCGCGTTTCCACGGCTTTGTTAAGGAGTTAGGGGAGCGTTTGCTCCCCTTGTCTTCGTACGCTCTCCCACGTTGGTTTTTGCCTATAAGTACTGAGATTTTCAGAGCGTACAGGGGACGATCAAGCAGAGAGTAGAAATTAGGCTAATTTGTAATTTGTAGCTTAGGTTTTTATTTTTTTTCATGTAATTTTTATTTTCTTTATGTAACTGAGAGGAGAGGATACTTTCATGGAGGAATGAGAGCAAGCTTGCACTGCAGGTGACACCAGTGTAAGTGATCTCTTCTTCCATTGTTATTTAAATTGAATCAAAGTTAATTTTCCTTCTTTACTCTTATTTTCATTTACTCTCCTCTAATGTGTTGCAATCCAAGTGAATCTGATAACCTCGAGACTGCTTCACAATTGTAAGTGCCCTTGATGGCCTATGGTGATGAACAACCATTCTCTTGCTAGTATAGCTTGCCCTTTTATTCTTAGTATAGATTAGGAATGGGGAAGATCCTACACGCCATGCTTGAGTGGCTTCAAAGACAAGGTATTCGCACCTATGAATCCAAGGAATATGAGCACAAAAGGGTAAGTAACTTTGAGTTTCTTTCTTTTCTTTTAATTCTGTAGTTTAGAACACCACAATCTACCACTTCTTTTATCATTCCTTTTCCATTTCTTTGTACATATCATTTTTAGTTTTTTCATCTTCTTAATCTACCATCTTCTTCCTAATTCAACTTTAACTCAATTTTTCATTTTTCTTTTAAAGAACTAAAGAAGAACTTTAACCATACTTTGTAGCCTAAAAGAGAATTTACTAAAAAGCTTCCATCGCTAGTCCTCCTTGTGGATCACGACCTGCATAGCCACTTGCTATGGCGGCAGAATTGAGTAACTTGCACATCTCTATTCTAAATCTGAAATTCTGTATTCTTATGTGCGGGTAAGACTTCAATCAAATTTTGGCGCCATTGCCGGGAGGGACGGTAGTAATTCTCATTAAAGTCTATATTTTTAGTTAACCTTCTTCTTGGTTTTCTGTGTATAGATTTAATAAGAAACTTTTGCTGTAGTGGACATATAAGTGGCCTTGGACTCTGCTCAAGAAAGCAAGTCAAGAAGCCCTCAGATTTGCTATATTCCTGTGGCAATCTAAGTGAACTACTAACTTATATTTTCTGCAGGTTAGCTGAATTGCAAAGTTTAATATCTGTAACTATTAATTTCCTTGTTTGTCTCACTGTACTTCCTTTCTAACCTCAACAGTAAAATGATATTTATTAAATACTAAAAATGGTTTAGACTTTGCATTTAGGCACGCGTCTAATTCGTTATTTTACATTACTGTTGAAGAGTGCTGGAGTAAAAGGTACGTTTGCATGGCATATAGTTTAGAAAACATTCTTGAGTGATTATTTGCTTGTTGAATGTTACTTTTCTTTATCCTGCACACTTTGCACAATCAATCTTAAGGGCTTGTCCTATAAACAAGGTAAGGTGGGAAAGTCATTACCCTCCCTTAGCCCACAAACAATCTCCTCACTCACTAACCCAAGCCTAACTAAAAATGAGTAGATGTTGTCCCTAGGGACATCTCGGACTCAATTAGGAGATTATCCTAAGGGGAATGTGTTAGAATTTGACTCCTGTCAAATTAGTGTCTAAGGAAAAAGATTGAGGGGCGAAACCCCGAAGGCTGATGGTTTAGCTTAATTAGGCCTGTCGCTTTTACGCAGATACCTCCCACCAATCTTGCCCTGACCTGGCTGATTAACTTGTCAAAGTCTGCATTATACCTCTCGTGGACGGTCTAACCAGTTAGGAGTCGTCTAGGTCAAAGGTCTACCCTAACTTAGTTTAGAATTTTTTTTCTTTGTTTGCTTATTTATTTGTGTTTTATTGTGTGATATGGCTTATAAGAATAATTTTTTCAATTTTAATGGTAATCTATATTACACCTCTTTTTTGATATTATCAATCCGACATATCATAACTTTAACCAACATAGTGTGCCGGATTGGTCTTATCCGAATTAATATAACCCATGCCCCCAATCTTATAACCATAGTTTTGAGAATAATTTCAACTCTTCACAAAGTCAATGGGGATTCACCTTTTCCGAGTCCAATTTTCAACCAACTTGTCCTCCTAATCCACCTTGTCCACAATATTTCCAAGATTCATACTCAGTTCCATCAATCCAAATAGAAAACCATCAATTTTGGAAATGAGTATGCGTGAGTCCAAACAACAATCACAAAATCTGATGGACTCACAATTTCACCACAAATTTCAAAACAACACTTCATCTTTTCAAGTCCAATCGCAACAAAATGATGAACCAATCAACTATGAAAAGATGCTTGAAGCCATGACTCAGGCTCAAAACGTTCGTAATCATGACATAGATATGATAGTCTAAACTTTATGTTCTCACCATTTGACCATTTCTGATGTCGCTAACCATTCTGTTAGAGCCGAAGAGTCATGTTGTTTTGAAAAATAAGGTTCTATTTCAGCACAATCATTTGAACTTGCCTAAACTCCAAATTTTGAAAATGACATTGACAGTTTGGCTAGTTATCCCTTTCCTGAAATTGAACTTGAGAATGAATATGATCCTGAACCTCAACTTAGTGATTCAATTCTACTTCCTGATTCAATAATGACTCTGGTGTCTTCACCTGATTTCAATCTTTTTCCCGAGTCAACATTGGATCCTGTGCCACTTCATCATGAAATTGAATCACCCATCTTTGATGATCATTATATTGAACTTGACCAATTTCATACTTTTGAAAGTCCCATTGACAAATTGGCAAGTTCTCATTTTTATAAAATTGAATTTAATGAGAAATGTGACCTAGATTCTCAAATTTGTGATCCAGTTCAAATTCCCGAATCAATATTGACTCCTTTTTTGTTACCCGACTTGAGTAATATTTTAGAGTCCGTTTTGATTCCTACACCTGTCATTCTTGAACTTGAATCACCAATATTAAGTCACATTCCATTGTGGGAATGAATGTGGACTTGAGTTTCAATTTCTTGATTTGGACCCACTTCCTGAACTAATCTCGACTCTTGAACCTTTACTTGACTTAAGTCACTTTCTTGAGTCGGTATTAGTTCCCGTACTTTCTAAGTCCAAGTCAATCATTCTATCTTTTCACACTCCATTTTGAGACAAGGTGGTTGATAAAATTGACTTCGAAATTAATTATGGAATTTGAAAATTAGTTGGGGTTAATTTTTTAATAAAAATCCTTCATGTATACATCATTTTAGTGGGTTATATTAGAGAGATTTCTGGTGGGTTCCTCCGAACTCCATGCAAAGTCGATTGAGCCGCATTTCGTGGACCAATCAGACCACTACCGGAACCACCACCTTAAGATAGTATTTTCCTTTCCTGTCTTCTTTTTCATGCATCTATGCATTAATTCATTCATTGAGGACAATGCATGAGATAGGTGTGGGGAAGGGTTCTAACATAACTTAGGTTTTTTTCTTTTTATAAAAATAGAAAATAAAAAAATTATTAACATTTTTTTTACTTTTAAAAACTTTTTGAAAATAGAAACAATATTTTGACATATTTTTTGTAAGAAATTAAGTCAATTTTAAGGAATAAGAGAATCATAATTAGGATTTCTTATACTTGATCAAAATAAGATTATTTATTTGATTTCTAAGGATAGAAAGAAAGTTTGTGAAAGTAATTTAGTCTTGATCTTTACCTTGAAGAAATATGCACACCTTATGCACTTACACACTTAGGGTTCAAAAACAAAGATTCTTATGCCTTATGAAAAAAAGAAAAATATATCTATGAAAGATAAAAAAAATCTAATAATGATTAGCTAGGTGCTTTGGCCTAAGTAACCCTTGGTATTTATGCGAAATGATTAGATAAGTTTGAGAAAATATATATATATATAAATTTTGATTAAGCTGGGTATTTGTGCCTAATAAAGCATAAGTATTCACGCCTAAAAGTGGTTCATATAATAAAATTCATAGTTTTGTGGCCTTGTTTGCTCGAGTCCTTAAGTCCTTGGGGTATTTTCTCACCCGGTGCCCTAAGACCGTTTGGTTAGGGAGTCATCGATTAAAGGCTCGTTACATGGGTAGATTAAAAAGCCTAATAGAACTAAGGAATAATACCACCAAAAATATATTTTATATATAAATAAATAAGGCATAAGAGTTAAAGTTAAAGAACCCTTAGTCAAAGCTTTCACGGTCACAAGGTGCATATGACTTAGGGTAAAGTAATAGACTAGATGAGAAGTACAATTTGACTCCTTACTTTGATTGATAACAAATTTTTGAATAGAGACTAAGTTTAGGAATGAAAAATTCAATTTTCCTATAACTTATAGACTACTTAAAACTTACAATAATATTTCAAATATTTTTCTTTCAAAATGTGTTTTCAAAATACTAACATTTTTCTCTTTCTTTACAGATTTTGTGGGTGTAATCCACTGAAAATCCTCACGAGACAAAACTCGTCCTCTAGGGGTAACCTAGAGTTTAACGGCTTGCTGCACATGCTCAATGCAATCGCGTAACCTGCGAAAGTGGTCTAATAATTTTTTTGTTTAGTTATTTTACTCGAGGACGAGCAAAAGATAGGTATGAGAGTGTGATCGGTCGCTAATATTGCACATTCATTATCATATTCTCATACTTATTATAGAATAAACTCTGCTTTTTCCTAATTATAGTTTAATTTATTTGCAGGCCCATTACTAAAGGAGAGGAAAGAGAAATGAGCCCAAAAGCCCATCAAATTCTAATTTAAATCAGAATTAATTTGAAGTCAGTAAATCAGGACAGATCAGGTCGGTTCAGATCGGTTGAAAACCAGTTTGAACAAATCCCTATAAATCAATCGGTTGAAGCCAAAAATCAAAGGCCATTTCGTCAAAATCTCGGACTTAAACTGCAAATCCAGCTGAAGATAAAATAATCTCTCGAAACCAAGGACCCTCACCACTCGGCTGTGGTCACCTGGCCACAGGAATTCCGCGGAAACGCGGCAATTGTCGCATTTTCATGGCTTTGTTAGGGAGTTAGGGGGAGCCTTTGCTCCCCCTATCTTCGTACGCTCTCCTACGTTGGGTTTGCCTATAAGTACTGGGATTTTCAGAGCGTACAGCGACGACCAAGCCAGCAGAGAGTAGAACTTAGGCTAATTTGTAGTTTGTAACTTAGGTTTTTATTTTCTTTCATGTAATTTTTATTTTCTTTATGTAACTGAGAGGAGAGGATACTTTCATGGAGGAATGAGAGCAAGCTTGTACTGCAGGTGACACCAGTGTAAGTGATCTCTTCTTCCATTGTTATTTAAATTGAATCAAAGTTACTTTTTCTTCTTTACTCTTATTTTCGTTTACTCTCCTCTAATGTGTTGCAATCCAAGTGAATCTGATAACCTCGAGACTGCTTCGCAATTGTAAGTGCCCTTGATGGCCTATAGTGATGAACAACCATTCTCTTGCTAGTATAGCTTGCCCTTTTATTCTTAGTATAGATTGGGAATGGGGAAGATCCTACACGCCATGCTTGAGTGCCTTCAAATACAAGGTAAGTCGCACCTATGAATCCAAGGAATATGAGCACAAAAGGGGTAAGTAACTTTTAGTTTCTTTCTTTTCTTTTAATTCTATAGTTTAGAACACCACAATCTACCCTTCTTTTATCATTCCTTTTCCATTTCTTTGTACATATCATTTTTAGTTTTTTCATCTTCTTAATCTATCATCTTCTTCCTAATTCAACTTTAACTCTCATTTTCCTTTTCTTTTAAAGAACTAAAGAAGAACTTTAACCATACTTTGTAGCCTAAAAGAGAACTTACTAAAAACCTTCCATCGCTAGTCCCTCCTTGTGGATCACGACCTACATAGCCACTTGCTATGGCGGCAGAATTGAGTAACTTGCGCATCTCTATTCTAAATCTGAAATTCTGTATTCTTATGTGCGGGTAAGACTTCAATCAATAACTGTGAGAGGAAGCTGTCAGAATTCTCACGTGGATTGAGTTAGTAGTATAGGTCATCTGCCAGTTCATCTTCCTAGGACTCGTCACACACTGGAAGAAGGATAACGGGAATAACATTTGTTCAATGGAAAATAATACTTCTCGCCATCCAAAGAGAAAATTCACTATCTTTTTTCACCTTGCAGCTGATGCTCTGTGTCGGGCACCGCATCTCAGAGCATAAAGTTGGGCTTTCGGTAAATTTTTTGATCACGATCTTTTAGAGCTGTAGTGGTCAGTATACTTCTCATCGTGTGCTGATCTCCCAGTGTGAATCAAGACGTCACGATTGGGAGTGCTCCTTTCACTGAACAAAGAAGCCTGCCCCTGAAACTATAGAATGACGTTCCCATCCAATCCCCTGGCCGACCCGAAGAGACTGATCAACAATCTGGGAGTATAGTGCATTGCAAAAATGAAAAGAAAAAAAGCAACTATGTTAGCCCATGGACAAGAAGGAAAAAGAATGCAAAAAAATTCAAAGGCATTGCTTTGTTGTTCAAGCGAAGCTAATTCAACAGGCATAGCTTTACTTTGTCAAAGTGAAGCTAGCTTAGTATCGCTTCGCTCCGTAGCGTAACTTCGCACTCTGCACAAATGCAGAATGCAGCAAGTTACAAAGGACTAGCTTCATATGGAAGCTTAAAAGGCAATTATGCCTAAAGAACTTAAAAGGGGTAAACCTCTTTATCTAGCTTTGCTATGAAGCTTAACTTCGCACTCTGTATAAAGGCAGAGTGCAAAAAGCCCCAATGGCTAGCTTCGCTGGGAAGCTTAAAAGGCATTTATGCCTAAAACAATTCAGAGGACTTAAAGTCCGCCAATTAGCTTCCCTTTGAAGTTCAGCT
Organism: Agave tequilana; assembly: GCA_038442645.1. NCBI lineage: Eukaryota > Viridiplantae > Streptophyta > Magnoliopsida > Asparagales > Asparagaceae > Agave > Agave tequilana. The sequence goes on from JAVJIF010023498.1 coordinate 60,867, forward strand.
TCGCTTCCATAAAGAAGTAGAAAGCAAAAATAGCCCCAAGGGCTAGCTTCACATAGAAGCTTGGGAAAGAAACCCTTCGGTTTCTGACTTTGATTCACGAAATTAAAGGGGACTAAATCCCCTAAAATTTGATAAAATCAAAATTAAGGGAGTTTAACTCCCTAAAATCACCAAATCATGGTGAAATCACGGCGGATTCACCATGAAATAGCCAAAACTTGGCTTTAAAAGAGATGAAAAATCTCTTAAAAAGGGAAAAATCCCTATCCACAATGGGTCGTTCAACGGTCGGAGGCGGCGGCGGCGCCGTCGCAAAGGTGGCAACATCTTTCCCTGCATGTTGTTTGGGAGCCATTAGAACTCATAAGAGGCTCTGAGAGATCTAAAAAGTAGAAGATGAAGAGAGTTCTAAAACTCTAAGAAATTTTTCAGGAGTTTTTGAAGAGAAGATAAACTTCTCTGATGTTTAGCTAGGGCGGCCTTTACAGACGCAGAAGAGTCTAGCTTCACCTCCTCAAAATGAGCGCAAGCGGTCATTTTGAATTAATTTGAAATGGCAATTGGAAAACCTGAGGCAGCGAAGTTAGCCAACTTCGCTCAGATGCTTCTTTAGCTTTGCAGGAAGCTTTGTTAGCTCCCTTGAGAGATCAATTTTTAGTTTCGCTTGAAGTTTTACTCCAGTTCCGCTAAGAGCTCATCCTTAGCTTCGCCTGAAGCTTCATCTTAGCTCCTCTAAGAGCTTATTCCTCATGAAAATTTTTAGGGTAAAACTAATCTGGTTATCTAGTTCAGTGTACAGTTGCATCCAGTGGATTTTTCTGACCTAAGCGATGTAGGTATCAGGCTTCAAATTCAAAGTGTTTTAGAATCTATAACAATCCATTATAAATTCATGAAAACTTTGAAGGGATTTTTCTGACACTCCAGAAAGACAAGCTCCTGGATGGCACTTCACCCGGTCTGAACGACGTCTACACTCAGACATTACAAAAGTAAGAGTCATGGATGAGCTGATGACCAAGTTTATGCCCACTTCAGAGGCCAAAGAAGGCCTATGAAGCTAGGTCTGATCAAACACCTAGCCTCGCGTGAGCCCAAAAGGGAGCTAATTTCGCTCATAACCTTGTTAAAAGGCCGAAATAACTAACTTTGCATGAAGCTTCAATTAGCCACGCTGAGGGCTAACATTAGCTTCGCTGGAAGCTTCCTCCCTAACTTCGCTGGAAGTGTGGTTCAACTCCTTCGTAAGCTAACCTTCTAGTTTCGGCTGAAGCTTCACCTAGCTCATCAAATGAGATAACTTTTAGACTCACTTGGGGTCTTGAATATTGCTCCGCCCGAAGCTTTAAAATGAACTTTGCATGAAGCTCTCCCCTAGCTCCATCACGAACGTTTCTAAGTCATCAATTGACTGTTTTAAAACCCACGGGGGATTAATGGGTGAACCCCACTACTTTAGTGGGGTTAATACCACTTTAAGTGGGCGATTACATTTGCGCACTTTGTTCCACATTAAGTGAAGATAATTAAGCCGCAAATGGCTATCAGTAGCTCGCTCGAACCTCCCAGCTTCGCCTGAAGCTTGCATTTAGCCTCGCAACAAGGCTATTTCGAGCCTTGCGCGAAGCTAACAGACTAATTCAATCTTGCTGAATTCAAGGGGTAGTTACACCCCTATTTTTACTATAAATAGCCCCTGGTAAAGAGAAGAAGGGCTAAAAATTTTGGAGAGATCTAAGAGATTTTTAGCAAAAGTGTTCTCTTACTTTTAAGCTTCTAAAACCCCAGAGATTCAACTCTTTCATTCAAAGTCCCAACGTCTTCTACCTTCAGAGGATTTTCAGAAACCAAGCGAGAAGGAAATTCTCTCAAGAAGGCTTGAACACCCGATCGATTGCATCGTCAACGGGATAAAGTGATCGCGCGCTGATTAGATTCGCATCAGCATACTTCCCCAGAATTTCAGAGGAGATCTACTTGTAATTTTCTTTTTCTTTCTTCAAAGAATTACTTGTAATTTCGCTCCTCAATTCTCTTTTATAAGATTTCTTCTTTTAAATATCAATGGAAAACACCAGTGGTAGGTAGAAGTCTTTAATAGACAAATTAAGCTTATCTTAGAAAAAAACTAAATCTAAACTGAAAAGACAGATTCACCAAATTGGTAGATGCCTTATAGGTATATAGGACTGCCTTTAAAATGATTCTACGGATATCTCCTTATAGGTTAGTCTTTCAAAAGGCTTGTCACCTTCCTGTCGAGTCAGAGCACTGAGCTTACGGGGTATTAAACAACTAAATTTCAATTAGATAAGACTGTGCGCTTAAAATTGTAAATTTTTAAACTTGAGAAGTTGAGGAATGAGGCTTACGAAATGCAAAGATTACGAAGGATTGGGTTAAGATTTTTCACGATAAATTTATCATCAGGAAAACTTTTGTCCCTTGACAAAAAAAAAGTATTACTATATAATTCTAGGCTTCATCTTTTTTCAGAAAATTTGAAATCACGATGAACAGAGTCATTCGTTTTTATGACTGTGTTTCTATATAGAGCAGTAGAGATATACGACACTAAGAATAGTAATATATTCAAGATAAATATTCAATGTTTGAATCGTTCTTGGAATCAGTTCCGAAAGCAAACATAGCCAAGGATCTACTTGACCCAAAGTATCGGTAACATAAACATCACCTCTTTTTACACTTTATTTTTTGCATACATGCATTCATACATTGGGGACAATGCATGAGATAGGTGTGTGGAGAGGGGTCTAACATGTAACATCTAACATTCTAACATGTAACATAATTAACATGACAAAAAACATTTACTAATAGACTAACATAGTTAGATACTAATAAAAAAATATAAAAATTTAAAACTTTTTGAAAATGAAATTAACATTTTGATTTATTCTTGTAAGTAGATCAGTAAATTTTAAGGAATAGGAAAATCATAATAAAGATTTCTTAATACTCGGTCAAAATAAGATTATTTGTTTGAATTTTAGGTTTAGGAGAAAAAATTGAAAAACTAATTTAGCCTTGATTTTTACCTTGATGAAATGTGCAATTTAAACACATATACACTGAGGATTCAAAACTAAGACTCTTGATTTTACCTTAATGAAATGTGCATAATTTACACACTTATACACTGAGGATTCAAAACAAAGACTCTTGTGACATACACACACACACACACACACACACAACACACACATACACACACAAATAAAAAGAAAAAATATATAAACAAACCTAATTATTGATTAGCAAGGTGTTCTGGCCTAAGAAAGCCTTGGTATTTACGCGAAATATAATTAGATAAGTTTTGGACAAACTATATAAATATAATATATGTTCATCTAATAATCAATTAGTTAGGTATTAGGGCCTCAAGAAGTCTTGAACCTTACATGAAAGAAAATTAGATGAGTTATACATATTTAAAAAAAAAGTGCTTAAAGGGTAACGAAGTGGTAATACTTCAAACTTTTTTCAAAAAAAGAAAAAGAAAAAAGGGTTGTATATATATTAATATATAAGGCATTAGAATTGAAGTTGAAGAATCCTGAGTCAAAAACTCACGGTCATAAAGGTGCATGTTACTTAGGGTAAAATAATAGACTAAGTGAGAATTCAGTTTTAATCCTGACCCAAATTGATAATAAATATTTGCATAAAGACTAAGTATAGGAATGAATAATCTGGTGATCCTAAAACTTGTAGATTACTTAATTTTTATAATAATATTTCAAATATTCTCTCTCTTTTAAAAATTTTTTTTTTAAATACTAAAATTTTGTTTTTTTCTTTTATGGATTTTACGGTGTAATTCACTGAAAATTCTCACAAAACAAAATTTGTCCTCTAAGAGTAATCTAGATTTTAATGGATTGGCGTACGTGCTAAGGGCAACCGTGATTCCTATGAGTTAGTTTAGATTAGATTAGTTTAGATTTTTTTTTTTCACTCGAGGACGCGTAAATGATAGGTGTGGGTGTGTGATTGTTCATCAAAAGTACATATTTTTTAGTCACATTTTCATGTTTGTTTTTTTTTTTAAAACACTGCTATTTATCATTTTATTGTTTAGTAATGTGCAGGCCTCATTTATTAAAAAAAGAAGCCCAAGAGCCCATCAAGTCCAAGTTAAATCAGAAATTATCCTATTATAATTTAGAGATAAAGGAGAAAATTAATTTAAATTAAAGTTGCTTGATCTCCAAGTCAAAGATAAACGAGATAATTCAAATTTAAAATCCAGATTTATAGATAACTTATCTCCTAAGCTATCTAGAAAGCAATGTTATTTTAAATTTCAGAAATCAAACAAGGATTCTAAGGATAGATCTTCAGATGGATGGATGAGATGAAGCCGCGCTCCAAAGCGCGTGCCTTGACCCTTCAAAAGTGCCACATCTCCTCTTTTTCCGCTGCGAAAATTTCGCATTTCTATGCCCGCATGCATGGCAGCTTTGGGGAATATTTTACTGAAACTCTACTACTGAAATCCCCTATAAATACCTCTGAAGAGCAACAGAGAGGGCATCTCAGAGAATCAAGTTTAGGGTTTTCTTTAGATCATATTTCTTTTTGAATTTTCATTGTATTTTCTAGTTTTTCTACTTTGAGAAGATTTATAAAGAAGAGAAGGCTTTTGTACTGGATTGGTGATAAATTCAATAAAGGTTTTTATTTTCTTCCATATCTCTCTTTGATATTTTTATTTGTGTTCTTCAATTCAAGTTTAACTTCTTTTATACTACTTTTAAATACCATGCTTAATCTCACCATGAATATGAGTAACAAATTCTCTCGTAACTTGCTAATCTCTCCACCAACTAAAGCCTAGTTCTATAAGATAAATTTATTGAACATGCCTATTTGAAACCCTAGGATCAATTAATAATTCTTGAAGATTAGTGATGAATTAAGTTAAACTAGCTTTATGATATACTATTTAATGGTTATTTTTAATTTATAATTAGATACTTTGATAGCTTAATGTTAAGTCTAAAACAACTTTTCTTATGCTATACTTTGAGACTTGATATACTAATGTTTAATTTTATTTAGGATTTATTTTCTATCTTACTTTTCTTGCTTGGGTTTGAAGCAACACTCTAGGGTTAATCTTTATAGGTTCAATATGATATTTGTTCTTAATAGACTAATTCTTGGTTGTAGTAGATGATTAGTGGGCTATGATCTCTCTTTCTATATGAATCAACTCTTTTATAACCATCATCTTTTCTTTCCAAGTTTATATAGAGTGAACACATTGAAAAGCTTGCATAGCATCTCTCATTGCGGATCGACCCATTTAGCTCTTGCTACAACAGATTAATTATGAGGAAATAGAGAAATCTCTTAACATTAACTTTTACTTTTACTCTCTTTTTCTCTGTTAATCACAATGAAGCTAACATTGAACTAGAGCCTGATGAAGAATGCCTCTTGGACTGAACCCACTTGT
>JAVJIF010023500.1:0-48825 GCA_038442645.1 Agave tequilana
TTATGGTAATGGAGACATGACATAGCTTTTGTTATAATTGTTCATTCATGGAAAAAAAATGTCTTTTGTGTGTAATCGTAGAAGAATTATTTGTATGAGATTAGTCCCATATTGCGTAAGTAGATCATTATATGGTCAGTTAAATAGTTTATGACTGAAAACTCAATTATAGATTTCTCCTTTCAGGTGCAATTAGATCTTGAGCTATCAATAATCTCCCAGTGCACATTTCCTATCCGCTCTTAACTGAATTCTACCTAGTGTTGTCAGAGCCTATGTGAGCATATGTCGTGTTTGGTTTATCTCTGTTATATATTATATATAAGATAAGAGTTCGTGCCTATATGAGTATACAACCTGGTTGGTTTATCTCCAGAATCGTCTACGCTATGTGCAAAAGAGACTTGCTGAAAATTGTTTGCCTTCCTATACATGAAAGAAACCTATAAGTAACATTTTATCTCCACTGAAGCTTGACTAAGAGTCCGTCATAAATAAAAAAGTTATAAATACATTAAATGCAAAGTTGGTTCAATCTTAATTTCAGTATGGCATCATGGTACAGTTTAATCTTCAGTTCCAGTACATTAATGTTATGATTTCACTATAAAAACATTTAATCATTTACATGAGTTATAGCACTCCAAACTCTTCCTCATTCTTAGTCATTACAACAGTCACATAAGACCAATACATAGATCACAAATTCGCAACCAAAAGTACCACTAAAACACAACATGCAGGCAACTATGGAATTGAGAAGATAACTTCTAAGTGCCTAACACTTTCAGTTGTGCTCAGGTGGAGGACCCCTGTGTGCAGGGGGGCGTGACGGGCATCTGTCTCTCACTTTGGGAAGTCCTCTTTTCTGCTCATCCATTAGCCATAGCCCGAGTTACAACACCAACAAGAAGACAAGAAAGAAAGTAAGAAAGAAGTAAGAAGTACAGTGTGCAACTTGCAGTCACAGACCTCAACTGGGGTTTCTCCATCTGCAGTAACTCAAAGAAATGCCACACAAAAATAACTTAATTAGTTAGGAAAGAAAATGAGAGAGTGAGTTTTGTCAGCTAGTCTTGTACCTTTTTTCTCACAGTTCCTGCCACTTCTGACAAGTTCAAGGAGATAGAAGAACCTGTCCTTGAGCTGCTGAGCAAGGTTGGCCATGGAGTGAATGGCCTTTACTTTGTTTCACTGATTCTGACCTTCTCTTCATTCTCTAATGGGCTTTTATAACAAATAAGGTTTAAATCTAGTGGCAGAGGATTAGTATTGGTACCACAGCAAACCATTTGAAAAATTGTTTGTTTAGTGCAGTAATTGCGTCAGTGCAGCAATTAGGGTGACCAATCTCATGGCATTTTTCTTGATACTTGGTAATATTAGTTTATTCGGTGCTCAATGAAGGATTATGGTACTTGCAGAAACATCAGTGGGTCATCCTCAAGGTAAATAATGTAACTGCTAATGATTTCAAGGACTGTTTTTTTCTTCCTTCTATTTTCCTGATTCAATATATGGTGATTGTTGAGACTGAGTGGTTGCACGTCCAATCAAATATTCAAATAAGCGTTATGAGACAGAGTTTAGATCCACATCGGGTAGACTGCAGACCTCGGGTTAGATTAGCATTTCTCTTGTGTTAATCTTCTCTTGGTCTTGGATCTTATATTAGGGAAGTTGTGTGCATATGTTATATGCTTTTGTTTCATTAACTTTCCCCTCTCGAGATTTGATGGGCTTAGTTATGCTACCCCTTTCTTAAAATCGAAAAATATATACAAACATTAAGTTCAAAGTTAGTTCAATCGTGTAATTTCATTATGTCATCACTTTGAGCTCTTTTCCTAGCCTATTTGCTGGCTAGAAGTCACTTTTACCCACCATCAAGTTATGATTTCACCATCATAACATTTGATCCATATACGAGTTATGACAACATTCACATAATAACAATACATAGATGACAACCAACTTGAGAATTGAGGAGATACGCATAGGAGTGCAAAATATTCAGTTGATCTTTGGTGATTCTCTGTGCTGATAACCGGGGCGGCCTGGGACTCCTTTCCCCGGAGGAAGTCCTCTTTCCTGACCATTATCCATCAGCGATAACTCAAGTTACAACACCGCCAAAAATGAACAAGAAAGAAAATAAGAAGAAGGTACTGAGTGCAACTTACTGTCACAGATCCCAAATGGGTTTCTCTCCATCTGCAGCACCTCAATCAAAAGCCATGCAAAAATAACTTAAACACGATTTTCTTTAAGGGAAAGAGAATGAAAGTTTTGTTAATTAGTCTTCTACCTTTTCTTCATAGTTCCTACTGCCACCACCTTTGATAAGTTCAAGGAGATGGAAGTAGTAGTCCTTGAGCTGTTGGGCAAAGCTGGCCATGGATTGGATCTTGCATTCAGTTTGTTTTAGTGAGTTTTCTACTATTTACGCTCTATATTTAGGCTCTATGGGATTTTATAGTAGATGATGTTTGAAGTCTAGGGGGCCAAAGATTAGTGTTGGTAGGACAGTAAATCATGTGAGAGATTCTCATATCTTGTGCTTTGTTAGTGCATACAAATGGAAAGTAATTGTGGTTAGTGCATCAATGAGGGTAGTGGGGGTGACTAGTCTCATGGAAATTTTCTTTATGACTTGACTTGTGATATTGCTAGTTTATTTGGTTCTCAAACGGAGGATCTGGAGACAAGGGATGAAAGGGCCTTTCCATTTTACATGCAGAATATCAGTGGGTCTTTTTTTGAATGGAAATGATGCCATTGCTGATGATTTTATTCTTCCTTTCCTTTTTTTTATAGAATAAATGGTTATTGTTTTTACTTAAGGTCGCACATCCAATCAAATACTCAAATATGTGTTACGAGATGAATTTAGTTCCACATTGAGTAGTCTGAACAATTGAACAGTGGTAATCAAGTGTGTACCAAATCTATTAGTGAGCCATTATAGTTAGAATTAGTGAGCCATTATAGTTAGAGTTTAACAGTGAAAATATATTGAGAAGAATGTTTTGAAACAAGCTCACTTGATTTATCCATCTGTAAGTACACTATTTTACATAACATTTGATGTTCAATTACAAATTTACGGTCTTCACTGGTACATTCTCTGCAACTACATGACGACCAATGCTCTTTGTTTTAAATACAATCACATGCTCATCACTCTCCTTATGGGGGAAAAAATAGTCTGAACCACACTTAAACAAGAGTCAAACAAAGCAACTGTCTAGAGAAAGGAAAGCACTGAAGGGAAGTACAAAGCCATCACAATCACCTAAGCTCAAAAGCTTACAAGCAACTCAGTTGGTTTTTCCACCAGGGGGTCTTTTTGCCACTGGGGGATTTGGTCCTCTTCCCTTCACTTCAAGAACTCCATTTTCCTAAATCATACATAAACCATAAGTAGGCTTAAGCCAAACTACCTACTTCACATAGTTATGATGATAAAGGAAAATAGATAAAGTTCTAAAAACCTGATTGGGACTGAACTGGGATTCCTGTTCATCTTCAGTTCCTAGAAAAAAAAAAACATAAAAGAAATTAGGAATTTTCTCTAGAGAAATGAGAAGAATTTTAGGTATACTGTGTACCTTTATCTTGAGAGCTCCGATTGGTCCAACTCTTGAGATGTTCATGGAGGCAGAAGAAGCTGTCTTTGAGCTGTTGGACAATGGCGGCCATGGAGAAAATGGTGTTTTCTTAGATGCAGGTTTGATGTTTATCTCCTTATTTCTTCCTCTATGTTAGGGCCAATGAGAAGTTTAAAGGGGAGGCACACATTGGTAGAAGAACAACCATGTGCAGTTTCAAATATTTATGCACATTGAAGGAAGGTTCTTCCATGTGTCAATGAATGATGGTGGTCGGAAATTGTGAATTGGTTAAATGAATGTGTCACCATGTAGAGTTGTGAAGATGCTTGGATGTCGGTGACCTACTGTTGGAATTGAAAGGATCAATTTTGTATTTTTTACATCTTTATACCCTTCACTTTTTGGGATTGTTTCGTTAAATACTTATTAATAAAACGCCAGGGGGCTTTTTGGACCTCACGTTTTTTTTTCCTCAAAAAAATGTGTCACCATGTAGAATGTAGTCACAGCTGCATGGAAGTTTCTGCAGCTAATATGATTACTACCATGAGATGATGTTTATTTGTTAAACTTCAATTTCTTTCTTCCTTTCTCCTCTCTTTTCTTTAACTTTCTTTTTCTTAAAATATGCCCGCCTAATTGAGGTGCCCAGCCCATGACTGTAATCTTGGATCTCCTTGTCCTCTTTTACTCACCCATTTTTCATTGTACTAAACTCCTCTTGGCCTCCTCATTTTTTTCCCTTCATTTTTAAAGAAATAAGTTGATGAAATTTAGTGGCCTACAATATTTGAATCCTAGATTGAAGTGGACCTAGTATTGAGAATTTTTTTTTTTTTTAATATAAGGTGGGTCCAGTCTATCCTACACCTGTATGGGGTAGAAAATTCCTCTCGTATGTTGGTTGCGCCATTGCGGTATGCTTAAACTCGTGTGACCGACCTCTTTGTCAATAGTCACATGCCTTGCACAACTCTCTTTACGTTCTTCTCTGTACGGAGATCAGATGCCATGATTAGCATTAAACTAGAGATGAGATAGTTGATTTATGTCGCTCCAAGCTTTGTTATAGAAAGTTGAGAAACTTTGATACTAGAATATGCAGAACAATGATGATTTATTTACATAAAATGTGACTAATGATGTGAAGTGGCACCGATCTAGCTTGTTATTTGGTTGTGTATTTTCCAGTTCCATTTCTGTATTTAGGTTTCTATTTTTATTTACTTTGTGCTTTATGTCTGCAACAGAACCACATATTTGCATTTGTGATTATTATTTTTTTGAGCGAAAATATAATGTTTTATTTCTGATCATATTGGCAACTTTTAATTTAGTATTATGCTGAAATCAAATATCTATTGAAAGTATGAAAATTTTCCTCTTAAGAAAGTAAATGGTAGAATATTGCCACCATGTAGGTTCACCTGGATGGTACTTTTTTACGCCTGATAGCATGTAACTGATTCTTCGTATCCAAACTCAACTAGCATATGGATACACTCTGGACAAATAAGGACTTAATTTTCAAATAGATATCTCAAATAGATAAATATAGTAGTAAATTTTTGTTAACTTATTTTTTAAAATGTTAATTGGAAGGATTTATATTTGTAGGTAATTGTATATTTTGGACGCCTGAATACTTGATTTGATTGTTATCTCGATACTTAACACGTGGATGGATCCCCTTTTTTACTAAAAGCACATAATGCACTTCGGCATTCTGTCAGAAACTCATGATTTTTTTTTTTGTTTATGCAAATCTGAACTGTGTTGTATATGTGCATATCTTCACCAAATCCAAACTGGCTATAAGATATTATATCGCCCATTTTTATATGCTTAATGCTCGACGCCCATCGTACTTAACAACTCATGCTTTCACTATCTATTTCTGGGTCAGTGTATCTACTTTTCCAATAAATTGAATTTTAGTTGGGTGCCACTGTACTCAAGTTGTTAGCTCTCTTCAGATTGTGCAAGGGGTCAATGATTCATTCTGTGCTCGTCCCAGATAAAGATATATTGTATTTGTTAACACAGTTCTTTTAGCTGAAGAGGTTAAAAATATTTTATGGTCATTCTGATCTAGTATTGGATTGATTTGGGAAACTTCTGATAATCAAGATTAAAATGTCAAGAATATTGAATATGAATACTTTCTTTACTTCAACACCACACAAATTTAATCTTTCACTTGCAACACTGCAAACAACCATGAAAGCAGTACTTCTGATTATCAACATGCAGATCACAACCAAAGTAAAAGGGAATATAGAAGCTGAAAGCCATTATTGAGAACCACCATCTCAAAAGCTTCCAGGACTACTTCAGTTGACTTGAGAAGGAGGGGGGCTGCTTGCATCTGGGAAACTCGGTCCCCTCTTCATCACACCATATCCTCGTTCCTGAACATTCAATAACCATTACTTAAGAAACAGAGCAAACCAAGAACCAAGAACAAGAATAAGTAGGGAGAGAAGTATCACTCACTTGCACAGATACTCTCAGCTGAGTTTTCTCTGTTTCAGTCTTATTCGAACAAGAAGGACCTGTGTGCACAAAACTTACACTGTTAGGAACAAATATATATTCTTCATAACATAATGAGCAAATTTTAATGGTGATAGTTAGCTACCTTCATGCTGAGAGTTAGTGTTGCTTCCACCCCTAAGGAGATCAATGAAATAGAAGAAGCTATCTTTGAGCTGTTGGACAAGGCTGGCCATTGAGCAAAAAATAGATCGTTAGCTGAAAACACTGACTTTTTGAGATAATTGCTGGTTTTTGTTGGAGAATAGATTTTGATGATAATATTTGTGATGCAGATGCATTGGAGTTCTATCTCAAAAGTTATTGCTGAGTTCTAGTAGCTCAAATTCATATAAGGATATTGATTATTTTTGTATATTTTAAAATTTTATTAAAGCCTTGATCACACACACAAAATAGTCTTATAGTCGACTAACCTCTTTCTATAGTCGACTAACATATCCTATAGTCGACTTGCTTAGGGTCTTCACACAACATATATCAGTTCTCTATTTTTTGACTGTAAGCAAACTTAGTCGACTAATACTCTCTGCTAGTCGACTAATTTTAGTTTTCAAAGATTTATCATTCTGCATCAGTCTTATATAGTCGACTTGATATTTATACTAGTCGACTAACCCAGGCAAAACTTTCTATATTAGTCGACTAACTCTCAACCCTAGTTGACTAACTACAGTTTTTGACCGTTATTTAGTTTTGATTTTTTGGTATTTTATCTAATGTTCTGATTTTCAAATTTGAGTTGATAAATTTCCTAACTGACCATAGATTTCACCTATAAATAGGGATGTTGTCCTAGGATGAATTCACCGATTCAAAATAGTAGTTTTCCTTTCAAAACTCTGTTGAAAATTCTATTTTTCAGAAAACTAGTTTTCACTTTCAGTTCTTCACACAATTCCAATTCTATTGTGAAGAATTCTGAGAGTCCTCGTATAAGATATCTTGTTCACGATCACATACTAGTTTCAAGACTTATAAGATACTTTGTAATCAATCAAAGAGAAAGTATCTTCTTGGTGCAAAGAAGAGGTGTACAAAGAGTTGTCTTCTTGGTGCAGAGAAGAGTTGTACAGATTTAACAAAGGGTGTTTTGTCAAGTAGTATATAAGGAGTTGATTTTGGGGTGTATCAAAATCAGGATAAGAAAATCTCAAACGGGTTGCTTGGGGACTGGACGTAGGTCACGAGGACCGAACCAGGATAAAATCTCTCGTGTTTGCGTTTACATTTTTCTGAAATTTATTCTGTGCATTTTCTTTTCTTGTAAGTATTTTATTTAAACGCTATTCATCTTTGTTTTAGTGTTTGTATTGTCATTGTTTATAGATCCTACAGTTTTTTGTTTCTTTTTTCTTTTGCACAACTGATCTTCTTCTTTCCATTTCTGTGGGCTTTTATAGAGGCAAGAGACATAGGTGGAGGAGTTCCACAAGCAATTATAATAATTTTAAGGTTTTTTTTTTCATATCGACACATGAAATCTTTCTTACTTCCGTATTCACCCTCGAAATCTTCATATACATCGACCACCCAAATCTTATAGGTTTGGATAATAAAAAAAAACCCTCCATTAGTTTTTCTATTTATAAACTGGAATATTCTCTTTTTAAATTCAGATATCTTAAAATAACATGTGAACTTATAATTATACCCTCATCTCTTTCATCTATTTCCCTCTCAACAAACTCGCTCTCTCTCCAATTCAACCCCAACTCCGGTCGTCTCTGTCCATCTTCGGCCGGGCAAGCGTGAGGAGGCGGGCACGGTTGGGCGCGGCGCGAATGGCAGCAGTGGCAACAACACAGGTGAGGGGTCGGCGTGGGATGCGAGGAGGAGGAGGAGGGGAGAGAGTGAAAGAAAGAGAGTGAATGTATTTTCTGAATAAGTTGGGAGTGAAAAGCCAGTCCACCATTAGAAAACAGACAACTAACCAAGGGGGTTTGTTCAAACTTATAAGATTTGGTGAGTCAATATAGAAATATGAAGATTTTGGGGGTGAATACGGAATTAAGAAAGATTTCGGGTGTCGATATGGAAATAACTTGCACAAGAAAGGTGTATAGTACAAAGGTTGTTGAGCATGCATTGAGAGAATTGGAAGATTGTGGTTGGTAGCATCACAATTGAGAAGCTTGGCGGAAATTGAGAATGTTTCTGATATCTGTTCTTTTTTTTAATAATCAAAAATTTTCTATTATTATATGCAGGGATGACTCCTAATGAAATCTCAAGGAAGATACACCTACGGCCATCAACTTGCATAAGGATCACATGGAACAGCATAAAATTTTCAAAAGGTATTTCTATAGGTTATGATTCCCACCTGTTTCAATAATTCAATTCTGTAAACTGTCCTCCCTCCAAAATTTAAAAAAAAAACAAAGAATGTTGCTCTGTTATTGTATATCGCAGTTCATCTTTATTTTTGTCTTTATGTTTTTGCCCTGGAATATTTGAGTCCCACAATCTGAACAAAAGGATTGAAAGGTACATTATTTCCAGCAATTTCTTGTTAAATATTCAAAAGCTATTAGAAAATATAATAATAAATAAAGCATGTGATTTTCATATTTACCGAATAAAGCTATGCATCTCTATCACAATAAAACCATCGAATGAACATCAGCTATCGAATCTTTTACACCCTGATTCCTGATACGATTCCATCCACGAAAATGAGTCATGGGAAGAAGAAAAGGAACAAAGTAATTCCCCTTTACATTTCATAGAAAATAGGCAATTTCTAAAAAATATCTCTTTTTCGAAGTCTCATGGAGTGATCCTGTCTGATACTATGATACCAACACTGTGGGCTGCTTTAACCAACATGAGGATATCGTTGTCCTTTGATATCATGAGAAATCAGATAAAAACTCCTGCCAAAACCCCTACCTTATATTGGATTGACTTTATCAGAAAAAGTAAACCAAATGGCCTGAAAAAGGATCACCTGCACCATCAGTGAGCACATTGGAGAATAGAAAATTGGTGGATTTTTAACTAGAACTATGAAGCTCCTGTGCCCCCAGTCTCGGATTTACGCACTAGTCTCAGTCACTGGGTTTGCATATTCTCCACTCACACTGACTGTATTTGCGCATGGGTCCATCAAAATCATATGATGGTGACATACACCATTGAAAAGAAGAGCCAAAGGAAGGAAGAAAACAGTGTGCAGTCCTTTTCTCAATACCATGCATCAAAAAGAGTATCTTTAAGCATATATCTGTAGTTTCCTGCATGCGCACAAGATATGTGGACTCCTTACTAATTGTTACTTTTTTTTCAATCGCTTGATTCAATGCAAGGATGGAAAATCTCTACCAGAAGTTTATTATCAGTTGTTTTTTTCCTTGAATAATAATATGATGGTTAACTCACACTCTCCCCTTGACAGGCGAGGAACTCCCTTTCTATATGTTGGAGGCAAGTCTTGAACATATATGACCATTCTTGTCGAAAGAAACTACACCAACTTTGCTCCGGGTTCCTTTTGGATTTCTCAATGATGGATAGAAGATCACATTTGATGGCGCAGAAAAATAAGCAGAAGTGTTTCTTTGATCAACCCATCGAGCATTACAATGTTTGAGGTTAGAAAATTATATCTCTTAACCTGAATCACAAAACACATTCATCAAATTTATTATAGATAGTGATACTTAATGGGAACTGTCAACTGCATGAGCTCATAGAGAAGATACCTATCTCTAATATCAAATAAAACCATCACAACATACAACAGCCGACGAGCAAAATCACACACATCATATTCTAGTCGCAAACCTCACACTTGAGTCTAACAAACAATTTTGCCAACTGTTATTATTAGACTTTCTAGGCCGTCCTTGGTTGTCACATCCATTTATTTTGTCCAGGTGGACCCTGGGATGCTGTTGGATCTGATGAACCTCCAGCTGCATCAATTATAAATCCTCTATCCTGTGAAATAATCAACAAACTTTAAAAACCAATCACACATTACTCGTTCTTCTGAAAATGAGAGTATTTCTTCCTTCTTTGCGTATATTTTCAGTATATTAAGTTGTTAGGTTATCCTCTACTCTATTAATAGTAGTCTAGTATATGGTGACAATAGGCACTTTTTTTAATGCTATGCCCACCTGTTCTATTAAGAGGTTGAAAGCGAGACCATTTTAGATGTGACATCCGGTACCAATAAACGGCTATAATAAGAGTTAAAATAATGTTTTTGCCAGAAAACAAGTTTTATACTTAGATTATTAACAAAGAAGATGGCCCTTAATAAAGCTGAATGGAGAAAAGAAATTGATGTGTAACCAACCTTAAAATTTTGGCATAAAGGCTTGGTAGTGTTATGTTTGGTTAATTTTTGTATTATTTGTTTTACAAAATTGATAGCAATGAACTCATGGAGGGTTCAGTTTGATAGTAGACAACCAAGTTCTCAAGTATACCCTTTTTTTTATGCGAATACACTTATCTATCTCATCTTTTAAGAACAACTTAATTATGCGTAGCAAGATGTCTTCCAAAAAAACACTTAAAGCAGTTATCTATGTCATTTTTAAGAACAACATAATAATTATCACTAGTTTTCCACGCCCATAACTGCATTAATTATGGAAGGATTTTATTAGGAGCACATGCTCATTAAAAATTTTCAATAAGAATGAATTTTGTTAGGATTTAGGAAGAGTTTAAATTGTCAGAAAAGTTAAAAGGATCACCTGCGCAGTAAGAGAGCTCACTTTGGCTTCTTTTCCAGCCTCATCTACTGCATAAGAACAAAACACTATTCCATAAACTAACCGTAAATTTTCTTGTAAGAAAATCTTTCACCATAACACAAATATTTTCTTTCATAGACTAGGAAAAACAACCTATGCTTTTTTGTCTGCATGCTACAAACTTGAAGCTAAACACTCTTTGGACAAGGTAGTTGAACCTCTCTTTCAGCTGCTGTACTAGCTCGGCCATTGCTTCCTATATATGAATTTCTTCTCGCAGTTTAGTATTGATCCGAAACTATGAATGTAATGATATGAATCTATGAATCTATGTTTTCCTCTCTTTGTGATTTATATAGGAGGCTAGTTGAGTGGGTAACAGTACATTTGCTCCACCCTAGAGGCCGAGGCCATGTAAAAGCATCGTGTTCTTCATGTGTTTTTTTACAAATATGTATACTCTTTAAAAAAAGGATGCATGTTACATATTATCCAAAAAGATTTCGAGGATATGAAAAGTAAGTGACCGCATATCACCTGGTAGTCCAATGAATTATTACTACTTAGGCACTCATGATCTTTGTGCTGGCTGTAGTTTATCATATATGCTTGACTACACACTTCTGACTTATGCATTGATATTTGAAAAAGAAAAGAAAATGTAGAGTAAATAATGCATAGTTGCACAAATATAAAAACAATGAATGAGACTATTAAAGGTGTTGTGATATCGGACGGCCCCCATGACGGGTCGTTGGGGCGGCGCAACAGAAATTAACACGGGATCGAAGGGAAACGAGAAGAAAAGAGAAGGAAGAAGATATTCTAAAATATAGAAAGCCAACACACAATATAATGTGATTTCACCAATTAAACAGATCGTGTGTACATCCACAGGAGAAAGAGAGAGAAACTTTATTAACTTTGGAGAGTACAATAAAAATTACTTACACCTCTCACTAAGAAGATTGCAAGCCCTCTGATGGCCGTCAAGAACAGCGAATTCTTATGGCTAAAACTTCTCTCACGAATTTCTCATCTAGATGAATTACACCCTTAGAAATTATAAATTTATTGAATACGTTGAAGACTATCCCAAGAGGTTATTTATAGACCATAGAACTCTCCTAATTCTAAACAAACTCCATCAATACGAACGATCACCGCCTCATAATGAAGAAAATATGAATCCAACTCGAATCTGGAAACAGATCCAGAAAAGAAAACTGCCAGACCCACCATTAGTTGACTAGGCCAGGGTATTAGTCGACTAATATCATGTATTAATCGACTAGGCCACTAGTCGACTACTTTGACAAAATTCAAAACCTCAACTCTCTGTTGGCCAACCTAGTCGCTATACATTATATAAGTTGACTAATCTATATGATTAGTCGACTATACCTAGTATTAGTCGACTGATAATGTGCACAACTCCTTGTGCACGTCCGTTCTTTGATCTCCAAAGTTTCTACCTTCACGACGTATTCCAGTCACAATACCTAACAAAAGGTTGTCGAACTCTTGCCAAAGATTCAACAAGAAATCTTTATGGGATTGGAATGCATATTAATTACTGTCTACACGTAAGATGCTTGTGAACAAAAATGCAAATATCTTTGACTTCTCTTCTATTAAGGAAGCTCTAACACACATTATACGCATATTTGAAACGACAGTCAAACCAAATCCTAATTAATTTGACGACAGATTTGAAATATAACTTGCTATGTGAATCAGTTGTCTTGAGACTACTTCGTTAATAGGTATGGAAGAGGAATGATTTTCTAAAGTAGTCTGTATTGGTGATTTGGCTCAAAAAATGGTTGAAAAAGATAAACATATTGTCTATTCGTTAGTCTATTCACTTGTGAAGTTATCTTTCATTTTGCATATCGCAACCGTCACTACTGAAAGTCTTTTTTGGTATCTTATCAAGACTTCCCTTCGAAACATTACTGCTCTCGACATGTTTCTATCTGCTAGAACATAATATAAATCGATCTAAGTTTGCTTAACTAAAGCAATATGGTAATGATGCTCCATATATGAAGCATCCATCTAAAGAAAATCCACAAGTCACAAGCATATATGGGGAGCACATCTTGATAGGTTATCTATCTCTGCTCATCCTCTTATTTATTGTGTTGGGGAGGAGGGGCCTGCGGGTGTCTGGGCGTGACAGACCTGCTGGTACTATGACCTCTTCCTTCTGATAAAAATCAACAATATATTTTACTAACATAAAATTCGAAAGCAATAGTTAAATTTAATCTTAACAGAGTACTACAAGATATATCACCGACATGTTCCTCATCTTGTGTTTGTTTTAACCTTAATTTCCTGTAAAAAGTATAAAATAAGATTAAAACAAATAAGAAATTTTATACAGAATATAAGTGAAAAAAAAAATCAGCCTAAGAATCATTTAATAGAGCCCAAGTGTAAGTAAAAGTATAAACTGTGTAAATAGTTTCTTCTAAGCTTAAGCAAAAGCAAGCCAACCTCTCTATTCAGTTCATAATGATATATTTATATTGATATATTTATAAATCATTCAGAATGTATAAAATAGAAAGAAACAAAGCGAACACATATAAGGCAATTCTTGAAAGTCTTATGCATCACGCAGGAAACCAGTTATGGCCTCATATTCTATTTATATCTTGATTAGAGTTTTCGACCGAACCTTTGTGGAACAAGCAATCCCCGAAGACTGAGTGAGAGAGCTTGAACATGGAAGAAGACTATTGCGGGAAATTAGAAAGAAGTGATGATGAGTCTTGACATTCTCTTCTTGTGGATACATATTTATAAAACAAGCCATAGCAGCATCTACCTTGAGTCAAGATCAAGGAATGCAATATGCAGTAGTTATTCTTTTTGGATATGGAAGATACAACACTACCTATTCTAGTCTTTTCACTCTCAGAGAGCATAAATTCTACATCAAAGAAACTTCGAGATGTATTGGTGGCTCAACTATTGGTTAACACGCCCTTCTGAAAGCCATCCGTCAAATTAAGGTGTTGCTTTGGCTAATTCTGAATGATGCTATCCTCACTAGGGAGAACCTCTTTCCATGTAATATATCTTTCTTGGGAAGGAATAAGATTTCAACTCTTTGTACTTGATGATTAATCCTATTTTTTTTTTGTAGAATATACATGATATTTATACTAAAGAACGTGTATACGTGTATTTCTCTTTTTATGTGCTGTAGTCTACCACTACAAGTTAGTGATAAATCTCCATTTCCAAAACGAACTCATGAACAAACTTGTTAAGGAATTTTTGAAAGCTACTATATAATTTAAACACAAGAAAACTTGTTATATGGTCTCATTTCATAAGATCTTTTGTATCTATAGAGGAAGCTAATCTAGATAATTAATCCAGTTTAAGAAACAATAGTCTCTTTTAAACAACTCTTTCAGCTAAGTGAGGGGCTTATCTTCATTCTACTGATATTAAACAATGTAGCAAGTAGAATCTATGCTAAATAATTCTATGGAAAGTGAAGAACCCTTGATTGCCTATTTGTGATGGCATGTCTCTTTTGTGTTTTTTTTGTGTTATTTTGCTTTGGTTTTTTTTAGGGATAGTCTCTATTTTATGTTCACAAGATTACTCTTTAGTTCCATTAAATTTTGCATATAACCTCTTCTTACTAACACTAGTAAAATGCATGTGCACCAAGTGCACGAGAAATTGGAATTATTTTTAATTTGAGGTTCTTTATTTATCAACAAAATTTTGCTATCAATTTCATAATCATAAAAATAAAATTATCTAAGTGGAAGTCTATTAAATTTCATAGGAAAATCTAATAGAAAACATAATTAGTATAAATAAAATTACAACTAAAAGAAAAAAAAACAAAATAAACTAAATATGAGAAAGTGTAAACTTCTCGTTCTCATGAAACTTTCTTCGTGTCCTCGATTGCCTCTAAAGCCTCACGACTTCTCAATGTGAACAAACAGTTAATTTGTAGCTCATGTGATTTGAAATAATTCATAAAGTTTTATAAGAAAATTGCTATCAAACTTATAATTATCAACCGATATTATCTAAGAAGGAATAAACCACATTTCATAAAAAAAAAAAATTTCTGGTACGAAAACATATATATATTTATTATCAAACTAGCAAAGTGCATGTGCCATGCACGTGTTGTATTGCACGATAATTGTAATGAGCATAAATATAAATTAGACTATTAGAGTTTAACATTAATATAAAAGAAACCCATTGTTAGATTAAAAAGTGTACTTAACTTGAATAATAATAAAAGAAACCTAAAAATTAATATAAAATTCATAATAAGGATTCCAAATATATAAATAATAAAAATATATCTAATTACGAAAATATAAAATGGCAAGAAAACATAGAAAGGGGGAAAGGTGCACATGTTTCCCTTTAATGCACGTAAAGGTTTACATGTTTCTCTTTACTTTATTGTAGAATATTGAATATAAATTGAGATTCAAATTTTTACGATTATTTAAAGTTAAAGAGTTTTTTACTTTTATTTTGCATATTTTATTCAAATAATTAATTTGAAATAGATTAGTACCTACCCATTAATAGTCTTACTATTAACTACCAAATTATATTTTATATTAGAATAATACAAATTTTAAAGTAAAGATAATAACTAAATATGGTATATTTTTCAACATTTTCCTTTAGATTTTTTCCCTCGGAATTTGTTTTTTGTAAATTTTGTTGAACTATTATGTTTTTTATACTCAATTTGCTTTCTCCTCTGATTTTTTTTGAGTTTTTTTCTTTTTTTTATTAAATTATCCTTATTTAATTTATATTCTACTTTTTTGTTGATTCTTTTAATATTTTTAATCTGATTCTTTTTACATTATTGTTTGCTTTTCCCCCAATAGTTGGGTTCATATTGTTTTAATTTCCTGATTTTCTTTCATTAATGGCTCATTTTTTTGTAATATTTTTTTTATGTTTTTTTCCTTTTCTTCTCCTTTCATTATCTTCTTTTCTTTCTTCTATCCAATTTTTTCTTTCCAATTTTTATATATTATTCCATTATTTTACATTTCAATTTTTTATCCAAATTTTCTTCTCTCCTTTGTACTTGTTTCTTTATACTATTTTCTTTTCTTTTATATTTTTTTATTGTTATTTTCTTTGTTTTCTTTATGTTTCATTTTTCTTTCTTTTTCAACACTATATTCTACTTGTATGTTTTCAGTTCCTTCTTCGATTTCTTATGAAGATCTTTTTCATTTTCTTTATTTTTAAGTCTTTTTCTTTCCAGTTTTATTCTTTTTCGTTGAAGTCTATTGAATGACAAATAAATAAAAAAAGTACCAAAATCGCTTAAAAGAAACTAAAAAAGTTATAGAAAAGGGACACGAGTTTAAAGAACAAATAATTTAAAAGACAAGAAAATAGAAAACAAAAAAGGAATGAAATATCTAAGTAAAGAGAAAATAAAATTGCAAAATAAAATGCAGACACTAAAAAGAAAGATATAAGTGAGAGAAAAGTAAAATAAAAATATGAGAAAAATAAAAAAATTGTTTGAATAAATACTAAATGAAGAACCTTGAGAAATTAAAAACAAAAAATTCAAAGAAATAAGAAAAGAAATAATAGCAATAAAAAAATATTATAAAAGTAAAGAGAAAAAATAATATACAACACAAAAAATTAGGTAAAAAGGAAAGTAAAATTTAAAACTTTGAAATAAGAATATAAATAGTAATAAAATTTAGGGGATTTTGTTTCAGCCACCTAAGCCAAACTGTAATTAGTAAAAAAAACTCACTTGCATAATTTTATTCACTTCAGCCACCTCTTTTTTAAAATAAGGATATGCGCTCACGTGTCAAATGCTGAAGCGCTCATCAGTGTAGAAAAATGAAAATGCTCCTAAGTATTCACTTCAAAAAAAAACAGACTGCTTCAAAAATGTCATATTTTTAGGACTGTAATTATGATCGCAGTCCTTACAAAATGATCGCAGTATAGAGGACTGCAACTATAATCATAGTTCTCAACAAAATGTCTTATTTCTGAGGACTGAGACTATGATCGCAGTCTTCACAAAATAATTTCAGTTCTATTTCTAAGGACTACGATCATGATCATAGTTCTCACAAAATGCGTGATAGCAGTCCTCACAAAATGCACTTTTATGAGGACTGTCACAATAATCATAATCCTCACAAAAATATCATACTTCTGAGTCTTTATAGGATTGCGACCATGATCACAGTCCTCTTTATTAGGCCTGCAACCATGATCGCAATTCTATATTTGAGTCTTTATGAGGACTGCAATAATGATCGCAGTCCTCATAAAATGTCCTATTTTTGAGTTTTTGTGAGGACTTCGATCATGATCGTAGTCTTCTTTATTAAGACTGCAATCATGATCACAGTTCTCACAAAATGCCATATTTCTGAGTCAGTCCTCACAGAAGACTGCGATCATGAGTCGCAATCCTCATATCAGCATTGTCATCATCAGCGGACTCCCGTCCACTAATATCGAATGATCCATAATGCTTGTGACGCCCCGGTCCGGCGGGTACGGAGACGTCACTGTGACGTATATACGTAGGTCAGGAATACCCTTACGTATATACGCTAATTATCAGTACAAGTAAGAATCAGAGGCAGAAGTACAGTGGTAATATACATTCCAACAAAAATAGCACAAGTACATGATTATCACAGAGAGTGATACAATAATACATGAATATTTCATCACTAGAAAATACAAAAGTATATAATACATGAAGAGATATACAAAAACTGAGAGGTGCTCACGAGTAGCAAGAGGACCTCGGGAGCCAAACAGGAGAAAATCTGGGAAGAAGAACTACATCGATGTCTGAACTTCTGCTGTACTCCAATCACCATAAGAGGATCCGCTGCGCACTCTGATCAGCTACAGAAAGATCACCTTGATCCAGACTCCAGAATCTGGACATGAGAATCTAAGGTTGTCAGATGCAACCCGCGAGTACATATAATGAAGCCAGATGGCGTGCATAACAGGTGTACGTGTACATGATCAAGTGATGTAATCTAAGTATGCAGCTACAAGAAATAACAAATAATATAAGGGAAATTAAATGAACGACAGTAAATCATATATATCGATGAATCTGAAACTGAAAACATGCATGGAAGGCAGTATTAAGAGCAGAAGTACATATAAACATGCGGTAAACAAGTTAAACATGCGATGAATACAAATATGAACAAAACTAGTTGTACAAGCTTAGATTATGGGTTTACGGGACTGATACGTCAAGGGGATAATCCAAATAAGAAAATTCTCATTTATATATCACGTATCTCATGTCGCCATCATCTGAATTTACACAACTTGAGTTGCCCTAAGAGTAACAGAACTATAGTGTGTCTGAAGTAATTTTGGTATCACAGAGGTCATGTGTTATAAAACAGGGTGTCGACTCAGAGCATAACACTATAACTGGAGAATATAAAGGTGTTGCATTTTAATTTATCCAATAATAATAATCAGTACAGTTTGATATTTTAATCGCCTCCCTACCAGCGCCTCACATCACCGATAGTTCATACTAGAGATCGCACTCTGTAGAACTTAATCGGGTCTGATATGTGAGTACAAGGAGCCGAACGTTCCTAATATTATTACTGTTTGGTTGATATGTTCTTATATTATTCTTGTCCCTTTCCCACAGGCATCCCACAACACCGACAGTTCACACTGGAGCCCGCACTTCCGGTAGAACTCATCTGAACTCCGATATGCAGGTACCATTATTCGAATAGGGGAGAGACCAAATAACACGTGCTCTAGGAGTTATCATTGTACATGTATGTGTGTGTGTTAATAGGCACTGAGAATGCTTATCACGCTAACACTAGGCGGTACAGGCAGGAGGAAGAAAGTTGCCCTTACAGATTCAAGAGGTGGTCCGCACAGATTCAAGAGGTGGCCCCACCACGTGTGTGGTGTGGCACTTTGCTCCATGTGGCACTTTGCTCTGAGGGTTGATACAGGAAGTAACCCCACAGATTCAAGAGGTGCCCCCCACAGATTCAAGAGGTGGCCCCCACCATGTGTGTGGTGTGGCACTTTGCTCTGTGTGGTACTTTGCTCTGTGTGGGGAATGGATTCTAGAGGTGGCCCCCACAGATTCAAGAGGTGGCCCCCACCACGTGTGATGTGGCACTTTGCTCTGTGTGGCACCTAGTTCCATTCAGGACCCGCCGGACGCTAGCACGATTGTAGGATACATCCTCGTCATCTCGACACCAGGCATGCTCTGCCGGACGCCAGTCTGACTGTGCTATTAATAAAAGTAACAGTGTAAGAGACATAAGTACAGGAGATACAGAAGTTCAGGAGTTCAGGAGTACCAGAGGTCTGGTCACATAATAATCATGAATATGCCCGGTAGTACAGGTGTCAGGTGTCAAGTATAACATGTCAAGTACTGGTGCCATATATCAGGGTCAGGTATAGCATGGCAAGTACCGGTGTCAGATATCAGGTGTCAAATATAGCATGGCAAGTACCGGTGTCCGGTATCATAAGTCAAATATAGCATGGCAAGTACCGGTGTTCGGTATCATGTGTCAAATATAGCATGGCAAGTACCGGTCGCGGGTATCATGTGTCAAATATAGCATGGCAAGTACCGGTCTCGGGTATCATGTGTCAAATATAACATGGCAAGTACCGGTGTCGGGTATCACGTGTCAAATATAGCATGACAAGTACCGGGTGTATATATGTCAGGGTCAGGTAACTAATATGTAGGTGAGAGTCACAACATCAAATATCAGGTATCAACCGGTCACATCACATGGTACAGGAGAACGGTATAAACATTTCAAACTCATACACGGTATAATACCGGTTCGACAAAGTATAATAAAGGCCGGCAGCTATTTATACATTATGATAATTATTTATATGACATATACTAACTTGCATAAAGAGGCATCATATATTAAAAACAAGATAATTATTAAATATGAAACGATGGTAATAAAGCAAGATGTGCCAAAGAAATGTACTCGCCTAATACCGGGACGAAATACCGGGTAAAAGTTTGAGAAGTCCGCTAACCCGTGCGAGCAAGCCACTAGCCCATATATATATTAAAATATATAAGTATAAATATTTATATAATTATTAGAGAGGGAATGAGAGAGGAGAGAGAGAGGAGAGAGAGTTGTAGGAAGAGAGGAGAGAGAGGAAAGAGAGAAAATATGATATTTTTAGAAATAAATTTGGAATTAAAAGGGGAGGGGTATTGAATGTAATTATATGGAAGTAATTTGAAAATGAGGGTATGGGTATTTTAGGGATGTGAGAATGGGTTTATTTAGGGAAAGGAAAGAGAAAAGAAAAGAAAGAAAGAATAAAGAAGAAGAAGAAGAAAGAAAGAAAGAAAGAAATGGAGGGGAGTTGGGGTGCCCACCGCCGGCGGCCTGGCGGCGGCACCGCCGCCGGGGAGCGCGCGCGCGACCCAGCCCGGGGGAGGGGTGGAGTTGCTGGTTGTGTTCGTATTATTGTTGTTAGAGTAGTTGTTTGGAGGAGATGGAGGTGGTTGTGGTTGTGGTGGTGATTGGTGGTGATGGGGAGTTGGAGGAGGTGGAGGTTGTGATTGGTGGGTTGGAAGTGAAGGAGGAGGTGGCTTGGTGGAGAATTTTAGAGAAGAAGAAGATGGAGGTGGGATGAGTTTGCTTGAAATTGGAGGAAAGGAGGGGGATATTGGGGATGGTGGAAGTGGGGAAGGGAAGAGGGGAGGTAGGGGGTGCGGCGGCGACGGCTAGGGCGTCGGCGGCGGTGGTGAGGGTGGCCGGCGGCGGTTGAGGAGAGAGGTGGTGTTGGTGGGAAAATGAAGATGAAGGTGGAGATATGGAGAGAATGAAGGAAGGAAAGAAAAGAAATTTAAAGGAAGGAGGAGGAGAGGGAGGGAATAGGTGAATGATGATGATGTTGCTGCAGTAGGGGAGCAGGCGGCGGCGGCTTGTGGCAGGGGAGGAAGCGGCTGGGTGCAGGGATGGGGAAAGTTAAAGGAGAAGAAAAGAAAAGAAAGAAAAAGAAAGAAAATAAAGGAAAAGGAAAAATTAAGGAAAAAGAAAAAGAAAATAGTAAAAAAAAATCTATTATTAAATTATTAATTTATTAAAATATCTGGGAGTATAAAGTAGGAAAGTTGACAATGAAAAAAAGCAAGACAAGAAATTGTCGGTAAATAATAATATTATTTTAATAGGGCGAAAATTTGACTGTTTTAGAAACGTTCCGAAAAATTCTCAAAAATAGCAAATATTATTTTAAGATACTTGATGAAATTAGATTTGAGAAATCCAATATAGTTTTCAAATTAAAATTCTGAAATATTCTGACGGTATCGGCCGATACCCGAATCGGTGAAATTTTAATAAATTTAGGAAAATCTCAAAAAATATTGTTAGATAAAAAATGAAATTTTAAGAAGTAACGTGAAAGCTGTTCTTGAAAATTTAATTCCGTTTGAAAACTAAAAATTCGGGAATCATCAGCTATGCCGACCAACACTGATTTTGGAGATTTTGTAGAAAAATTCTGAAAAATTTTAGAAAATCATGAAAATCTAAAATATTAGAAAACAGTGTCTGAAACTGAAATCGGTCAAATCGGACTACCAGAAAGGGCAAATCGGGCGGTATGCCGGTATCGGGTTCCCGGTCTGGGTCATGGCTTACTCCAGGTTTGAGAATCCAGATCCGATCATGGTTCACAGTCGCGGTCTCGGCCGCCAACTCGGCGGGCACTGAGACGGATCGGTCTCGGTGACCCGGATAGGTATCGGGCGATACGCGCAAAACGCTACATAGAAAGCTAAAAAATTCTGAAAAAATCATGATAAATCTTAAAAAATGTAGACGTCCACATTCATGTATCACATGTCCAAAATATATCACCTAACACACTAAACATAAAGCGAAAGTATAAATACACGCGTCGTCGGTAGAAGCATATCAAAATACATGCACAATATAGTAAATTGAACAAATTACATTCATAAATACATGCTAATGTAGTTATTTCCATATTGAATTGCGATGAGGCACAAAATTATCATCATAATGCTGAATCGACCGAGTTAATTCCGATTCTCGGCCTAGTCAGTCTCCTCTGAGTTGAGTCGACCGACTCATGACTCGGACTCGTCTCGGAGTGGGCCGAGACGGATACGACTCGGCCGACTCGTCTCCGACTCGGCTGAGTCTTTGAACCATGGATCCGATACACAATAACATGAGTAATCACAATTTAAAAACAAATACTGGAAGAAAATTGAACAATACAGTCGAAAAAGTCGGGACACGTATCTGGGTACGTATCCCGGGAACGAAGTGCTACAATGCTTTTCATATCTAAATACAAGTAAAACTCACCGCGAGTACGAACAAATGAGAAATGCAAAAAGTTGATCTAAAAAAATGTAAAATAAAAATAAAATCATAAAAAAAACATCGACCAGTGAATAACTCTGCGTTGGGGTCAAGGTTGAGAGGAGAGCAACGTCGAGAGTGATGAGAAAAGATAAAAGAGAAAATAAAAATATATAAAAAAGTGGTGTTTGAGAGTAATCAGTTTATGCTGACGTCAATGAGGTTGTAGCCAACAAAATTATGAAGTTGAGTTTTTTTCTAATTATGAAGCGAAGTAGGTGGTTATAGCAGAATAAAAAAGAACAAAATAATAGATTGTAACAAACAAATCTAGAAAGAGAAGGTAGAAACAAAATACAAAAAAAAAAAATAGTAAAATAAAAAAAGAAAGGTAAGTGAAAGAATAAAAGAAAAGAGAAGAAAGTAAAAATAAGTCAAGAATTTAGACCAAATTGGGAAGGAAAAAAATAAAAAAATAAGTAGAATTAAATCTGAATGGTGTAGTGAAAAGTAATAGAATGTAACAAACAAATCTAGAAAGAAAAGAAGGTAGGAAAAAAACAAAAGAAAAAATAATAAAAGAATGAATATATCTAAAAAGGTTAGTTAAAACAATAAATCTAGAAACAAAAAAATCGCAAAAAAATAAGTAAACAAAACAGAAAAAACTAAAATAGTTTAAAAGAAAAGGGAAAACATAATTATAGAAATTTGAAAATGAGAAGAAAAAGATAGAAAATCTTGAAACACAATAGTAAAAAAGTTGATAGCAATTTTCTTAGTATGTAATGCTACATCCCACGTAGCAATAAAATAAAATTGAAAGACACACACAATTCGAGATTATAAGAGATAAAACAAACTTGAGCTACAGAACTAATATTTAAGTTATAAATAAATTTTTTTGAGGCATAAAAATATTATTTTTGGATGAAATCAATGTACCTCAGGCTCTAGAAGACTAGACACAACCTCTATCACTTTATTGAACCTTGAGATATAATTGCAAGGTCAAATTTTACAACTAATAGAACTTAAAAGTCCACTGCAAAGATAATAACATCGTATAAATAAAATATTATATATAACTGCTAGATCAAAATTTATAACTAACTGATCAATCATAACTTTGAAACATCATGAATACCATATTTATACTATAATTTCAATTCTCATTTCAAAACCCAAGAGCTTTGCAACTAAAAGCAACTAGACTACAAAATTTAGAGAGAAACATAACAAAAGCATAAAATTCACAAAGTTTTGCAATAACATATTATAATTAAAAAATCATAAATAACTGCAAGATCAAAATTCACAACTAACCGATCAAATAAAACTTCAAAAGATTATGAATATCATATTTTTACTACAATTTCAGTTCCCATTTTAGAACCCGAGATTTTGCTAGCAAAAGCAACCAGACTACAAAATCTACAGTGAAACATAACAACATCATAAAAAATCAAACTTTTGCAAAGTACTGAAAAATTGTAAGGGAAGAGGCGTTGGCGTCGTCTATTTTTTTCTTTGAGGGCGAGGGGGGGAGAGAGTCGAAAGAGTAGGAGATTTAGAGAACAAGATGATAGAGTTAGGGTCAGGTCGGGGGTTTCTTTTCAGAGTCCGTTTTCATTTTTCGAAATTATGTAGATAAATTTTTATTTATAGAGAAAATATTTATTTTTTATTTTTAATTAAAATACATGATAGGAAAAAATATGGAGGACAAAAGAGGCGGGGGACAGAAAATGCGCATGTGCTTTAGACTATTTACTTTTAAGAACAATTATAGATAACTACATCTAAAAAGAAAAAAAATGTAACAAAATATATGGAGTTACCTTTTTTTTGTTTCTTCTCTTCTTCTACTTGCGTCTATTTTAATTTTAACTTCTTTTTTCTCCTTCTTTGGATTATATAGAGGAGAAACTATTTGATAATTTAAAATCTAATAGGTTTCACAATTAGAATATGATTAGATGAAAAAATTGAAGAAATGAAACTTTTTTTTTTTTTTTTTTGATTGAGTGTAGGAAATTAAAAATTAGAGTAGCAATTGAAAGAAAATATTGAGAGAATAGAAGAAGCACGAGGGGAGTTTTTAATTGGGATTCTTTATTTCATGATAAAGAGTTGGTTTGATTTAGAAATCCTTTAATCGAGATGTTTTTTATCAATCATAGCGAAAATTTATTATAACAATGACTCAACATGCCAATCCTATTATAATTTGAAATTCTTTTTTAATTATTGTTCTTTTTTCTCAATCAAAGGTGAGGATTTATTATGATAATCTAATGGTGTAAAATTGCTCTAGACGGAAATGCTATTGGTACTTTTATAGGTAGTAGATTAATCGAACACGTAATCCCACTGTACTACATTTGCTTTTCCTTTGTCTTTTTCTCTTTTGCAGAGACTAATGTGAGGGATAGAGAGGTTATCTAAAATTTTAACAGAGCAAGATAATAATCTGTTCATTAATAAAGATTATCTACATAATCTGATTAAATGAATAAAATTACTAGTTGTTGGTTGTCTTCTTTCTTTTTTAGTTTTCTAGAGATTCAAATCTCATTTACATCACTCACCAAATAAGTTTTCTCTAATTATAGAACAAAGATAAAGGGATTATGTTTCTAATGTATCAGGTTCATTCTTTCAGGATATTGACACGTATCTGTTGCCCTATCACTGAGGTAACAGCAAAGTTGAATGCATCAAAATTAAATGACACATCATTATTAAAGTTCACGGGGATTGAATCAACTCTAGCATCCATTTCTAATAGTGTAAAATCGCTCTTGGTGCTTTTATAGGTAGTATAAATTAATTGAACAGATAGTCCCATTGTACTACATTTGCTTTTTCTTTCTCTCTTTTGCAGAGACTAATGTGAGGGATATAGAGGTAATCTAAAATTTTAACAGAGCAAGATAATAATCTGCTCATTAATAAAGATTATCTGCACAATCTGATTAAATGAGTAAAATTACTTGTTGTTGGTTGTCTTCTTTCTTTTTTAGATTTTCTAGAGATTCACTAAATCTCATTTACATCACTCACCAAATAAGTTTTCCCTAAATATAGAACAAAGACCAAGGAATTATGTTTCTAATGTATCCAGGTTCATCCTTTCAGGATATTGACACTTACCTGTTGCCCTCTCACTGAGGTAACAGCAAAGTTGAATGCATCAAAATTAAATGACACCTCATTATTCCCGTTTTAAGGGGATTGAGTCAACTCTAGCATCCATTTCCACGTGACTTGATAATGAAAGGACTAAGGTAGCAGTATAGCTGTTTTTATATTTTTTGTCAATATTAATATTACAAGAGAGAAGCTCTGCTGTCAATATGTATATTAAATTTTTAGGGGTATGTTTTTAATGCAGTTAGTGGTGCTGGCTGCAGTGTGCTCTTTTGGTATCCTTGTTATTGTCTGATCTAGCCTTGTGCAGAGAGTAGGTGACATTGCTGTCATCTCTCCTTACTTCATAATTTTCAGTTGAAGTTACTGATTTGCCCCTAGATCAGTTTAATATCACAGAAATTTCCCTCTAACTATTTTTTAAGCCTGTCAGGTTTTAAGGAAATGAAATGTTCTTAGATTAGAGTGGTGATGCTTAGCAAATGGTTTGAGGATTATGTCGCTTGACTTTTTTTAATTAACAAATGCCATAAGGCAATCAAAATGTGACTATTTTCTCTTTTTATGTGGGCAGCGTTCTGCAAATCACTAGGTCTGAGTCAATATCGGTCGAAAACGGGTGCAATACGAGCTTTTCTCCATATATAGGTTGTAGTCGGTGTCAATGATCCCTTTCTCGGGCAGTTGTCATTAACATGTTCAAACTAAGAACTAATTTTAAAATGTAATGCACCCAAGAGGTAACAAGTCTCTGTCACCTCTCAACAAATATAAAACCTAGGTATAAGGTTATTTAGGTCAATCTTGTATAGGGGCTGAGGGATCTTGTTTCATAAATACTAGGTCCAGGGGAGGGGGAGAGGGAGAGTGGGGGAGGAGAGAGAGATGAAGAAAGACAAGGAAGAGGGCTGTTCTTCAAGTGAGGAGGTGGTGGTGGTGATCACTTCAAATTATAGTAATCTTCATCCATGCTCTTTGTTGCAGTGCTTGTTCAGAGCTTGCCTTAGTTGCTTGGGTTTGATGGATGATAATACTCCTGTTAATGATCAAGATCCTCCTGCTGAAGACGGATCGACAATTGGGGGTTCTGAATACAGAAGAAGGCCTCCAAGGACCAGACCAGACCCAGGGCCAGGTGGTCAGATCAATGTTGCACGATCCTAGGATTTTCTTTTTCCTTTTTTTTTTTGAAATATATTTATAGAGAACTTGTATGTGAATTAATACAGACAGTGTGAGTGTGAGTGTGAGTGTGAGATTTGGGTGTATCAGTCTCTTGTAGAGCTTAATTTATGCTTACTGTTCCTGTATAATGAAGAAAGATGGTTTCATATGAGACTTGTGCAATGGATTTTTTTTTTTTTTGGGAAAATGGAAAACTATAAGTTTATCTTCAGGTATGACAGTGCAAAGGGAGAGAATATATAGAAACTGATGAGACATAAAATAGAAGAAATAGGAAGTTTATCTTCTGTTATGTCTCCAATATATATAGTAAGTGCTAATGCAGGAACATTGGATTTTATTTGTTGTCTTCCTTGAGCTGCTTGTTAGGTTTGCACTTGCAGGGAGTCGGTGCCAGTACTTTGTATTTGTGTTCATATCTGTAATTGGAAAACGGATACGATAAATTTCATACCTGGTCTGTATTACAAGCACCCAATATACATCGAGCCTTTCTAGTCTATTGCAAACAATTAGTTCATGAAAATAGAATGCATAATCAGCTTCTTATATGTGCACGATATGTGTTACATGTATGTGTTTTATTTGTAACTTTTGTTGTGTAATTTATGTTATGTGGCTCTTTTCTTGTGTTAGGATAAGTGGGAATTGAAAGTAACTTGTTTAATTCTAATTAAAATGAATAGTTGTGTAAAGGTATCCATTTGTATTCGTACTCATTTCTCACGTATGCTACTCGATATCGATGAATAGAATTATGAGTTTTCCTTATCGAACAACACCAGTATCCATCATTGTAAGTGGATAAGATATGGTAAATGTCATATCCGATCCGAATCCAATCCTTTGCACCCTTTTCCTTGATCTTTTGAAATCTCACAAGTCACATCCACCCCTTTCATCAAGTTACATGGTAATATGAGATTATGTAATCTTATATACTTTTAATGGACCATTTTAGCCACTTCACACGTATATATTGGCTAGTTAAAAGATGGTTTATAGTTTTTTTTTTGCTAGTTAAGAGACGCATGATGGCACCCAATGTCACGGGCGCGCGAGGGCTCGAACCAACGACCTGTGGTTGAGCGGTGCTCTTATGAACCCAAGGCCCGACCGTAGTGCCAATTGCGAGGGACATAGTTGTTCCAAGTAACATATATTGAATGGAAGTCCGCTACTTCTAAAATTGATTTTGAGAAATCTTATGACAAGATTGAGTGACATAATGTTTAGATGTTTTATGAGGTAAGGGAATATCAAACATGGCTTATATTGGTCTTTTGAAGCGTGAGAAAGTATCACTTCAGGTTAATATAGAACTAAGAGCTTATAATAAAATACAACATGTACTTGTATGGTTTAAGTCCCACTTGCACACCAAACTATGACTTATTCTCCAAAAGAAATAAAAATGATTAAAAATATTAAGTTCTTATTGAGTGTTAATGATTAGTTCTCAAATAGAGATGTCAATTAAGTATTAATTCTCAAATTTCATTACAGCCATTATGTAACCAGCTGTGTGTCACATGTCAACAAACACAATATGCCTAAGACCAAGGTTATATGCAGGTCAATGCTAGCTGCACATTATAAGTTTATACATATATGAACCCATTTCATAAGTACACAAGGTGTGTGCGTATTTGTTTGTTTTATGAGAAAGTGTTAATACGCGATTTGTGTGCATCAATCTTATAAAATTTTGTACTGAATAATGTTAAATGGACTACTTTTGTGCTTTATATTTTCTGCATAATGAAGAAAGATTGTTGAGTTTTTTTTTTTCTGTTAGGATTTGAGGAGTCACAACGAAAGCGGTCGTCCAAAATCCAAAATTAGACATTAAAAGCATATGAGGGGGAAACACCAAATTAGGTTTTATGATATGTTCATAAAGAGAGCAAAGAGAGATTCCATGATTGCCAGACAACAAAGTAGAAAGAAATTTTTCTACTCACCTTCATTTCTTCTCTAACCTTTTATATTATGAGAATACTGAAAAAAACCTAGAGGGGGGGTGAATAGGTGTAAGTGCTAATCTAAGAAACTTAATGCAAACTAAGTGCGCTAAATGCGGAAGCTAATGCAAATTATGCACAAACTAATACAATACAATAAGTGTAGCCGAATTCCCCTTGCGAGGCTCTGAACTAACTCCCCTTGATTCCCCTTGAAATGGGTTGAGGCGCTATGTGAAGCTCTTGTTGGATGAGTACAAGTTAGGCACACACACACAAGCAATCCAAGCAATATGAAATATGTGCACACACAATCAAGCCAAGCAATCAAGGATAAATTACAATATGAAAGATGCAAGGCAACACAAGCAATGTATATAATATGAATGCTATGAAAGTATGATGCTTTGCACAAATGTAAAGAGAGAGAGTTAGAGAGACAATGGATCAAAACGCAAACACAAAGATTTGTTTCGAGGTTCGAGCACCTTGCTCTACATCCCCGCCTACACCACCGTGTAGGATTTCCACTATCTCAACTCCCACCGAGGGAACCTCTACCGAAGAGGATTTCTTACAACTCTAGGAGTACCTAACTCCTCTCTCAATACAACCTCCACCGAGGCCAACAACAACCAACAACAACACCTCTACCAAAGAGGCTCACAACCAATCTCAATCACCTCACACTTGAGGGATACAAACCAATCACCCGATCACCTCTACCTAAGAGGGATATAACAAGAATAAGGGTGTACAACTTAGAGGTTACAAACAACAACCTCAAAACTCTCTCTTTCTTTCTTTTTCCACAAAACAAAGATCCTAATAGTTTAGGATAGTATGATATAGCTCAAGTGTGGAATCAAAGTGTTTTTGGAAACAAGCAACAAAGAAAAAACTACTTGGGAAATCTCTTGTATATGATAGAGAATGAAATACCAAATCAAAATCCCAAAACCCTAGCTTTCTTTGATTTTTCAAAAACCCAAAAACAAATAAGATGAAATCTTTTTGGCTTAAAAAACCTTTTAAAAACTCTTTTAAACACTAGAGAAAGTCTGGAATTTTTAGCTCTAAAAATCTTTTTCAAAACAATGGAGAAATGGGGTATATATAGCCCCTAGGAAAAACTAGCCGTTAGGCTGATGTGGCAGCCTGACAGGCCACCGGTCGACCGGTCCGGTCGACCGCCAACGGTCAAAAATGTGACCGTTGGGCAAAGGCGGTCGACCGGCCCGGTCGACCGAAATAAACCGAGAGCAGAGCTCTCAGACCCGGTCGACCGGCTCGGTCGACCGTCCACTGTGCCTAACAGATGTGCACGTCTGTGCACATCGGTCGACCGGCCCGGTCGACCGGCCCTTGGTGCGGTCGACCGTCACGGTCGACCGACCAGCCTGTCAGCACAGTCCAGGTCAGAAAAATTTGGAAAAATATTTTCTAAAAAATCTTTTATCTCTTTTAAAAATACCATAAAAATTGTTTTATCATTTTATGTTGAAACATAAACATGTGATAAAAATTTCAAGACAATATATCAACATATCAATTCATTTTTGTGTCTTGCAAATTTTATCAAAAACAAAACCTTGTATTTTGTCAAACTTGTTTTTTTCCAAAACATGAATAGGATAGTCAAAATAAGTTTGTCTAGCAAGTTTAAAGCATGTATGTATATCTAGAACATATCTAATATACATAGGTATAAGGTAAACTTGTTTTGATCTATTATTCATGAAAACCAAAAACCAAATCATGAAACGTGTGTGTTTTGTGCACTTGAGCATATCAACTAAACTAAGCTTTACAAATGGATCTAAAAACTCTATCTAAACTAGGATACCTAAGTCTTCTTGACGATCATCATCTTCAAGTAGACTTGCTCCAAAACTCCGTGATTCTCCAAGTGCAAAGGTATGATCTTTAAGCTTTGGCACCGGAATCAACATGATAAGCTTCCAAACACCTCTTGTTGAAGCTAATCACCAACTAATATCCTGTTAATGATCTGAAACTTAGAAACACAAGAATATTAGTGAACATAACTACATGAGTGTTGATCATCATCAAAACTAGAGTGGAAGGCCATTGGGCCAACAATCTCCCCCTTTTTGATGATGACAAAACTCATGGAGTTATATATGCATGGATTAAAGATAAGCTTTAAGGAAGCTCCCCCTTAACTCATGCATAGGGATAAACAATAAATATATGCAATGAATATTAAACATGAAACATGCGTATGCATAAACAATGAATGGTTCTAGATATCAAATGGAATATTCAAAACAAAATAAGCTCTAGATACCAATTACAAAGCAAACTCTATAAATCAATTAAACTTAATATTCTTGAGATTCTTGAGATTAAAACATAATATATGCATAAACATAAGCATGCATATAAAACTTCATAAATCTTTCTCCCCCTTTTTGTCAATCATCAACAAAGGGGTAATCAAAACCATAAATAAACGAGGGGTAAAAATCTTTCTTCCCCTTTATGTCAAACAAAACAATAAAAGACAATGTTCTCCCCCTTTTTGTCTAAAACAAAAAAACAAAATCAATAAGGGGTGACTACAAACATGATATCAATTAAAAATATGTCAATGAAGCATCTTGATACCAATAAACAAGAATCAATATATGTTATATGCTATATACATTCATGAAGAGGAAGACGCTAAGTTAGCTTCCCTACACATATGCATTACATGAAGAAGGGATGACAAGCCCCAATTCACATAACACATATTATGTAATGTATAAGAGGAGATGTGAAGCTCCCCTACACACGTATATCATATAAAGAAGAGTTGTCAAGCTCCTCAATTTATAATATACTCAACATGAATCTATATGTAAGAAAGATGTTAAGCTCTCCTTGCATATAGGAAATACAAATCAAAACTTTGAATATTTTCTTTAAACAAAATTTTGAAAATACCAATTGTAATTAAACATAACAAATTACCAATTGTAAAACAACATAACAAATTTTGAATGTCTAAACACAGATTTTGATACCAATTGTAAGAATATTTTTCATTTTGAAAATATATAAACAAATTTGATGTTGATATCATATGTTCAAAATAACAACTTTTAATCATAAAGAGTGGGAGTACAAATACCAATTGAAATACAAAATCAAATTTTCTCCCCCTTTATGAAAAACAAACTAAAGACATGCATAGTCTTGATAACAATTTAAAAGTAATCAATTTAAACAAAATTGAAACTCAAGCACTAGCATAAACACAAACATATATATGTATGAAAGATAGATACCAATAGAAATTGATATACTTGGAATTTAAAGCATACATACATACAAAACATATATGAGTATACAAGAAGATCAAAATGATACCAATTGAAAGAGTTCAATGATACCAATTGACATAACAATAAGTTCAAGTGTATACATCATATTATCTACCACCCAATCATAATTCAAGTTTAAAGATTTTCAATTTAGGGCATACATGAACATGATCTCCCATCCTACCGCCCTTAGAAGGTAGGGGTTTTCAAAGATAGATTTGAAAATGTAGTTTTGTTTGAAAATCACTACCAAAATGAAGAACACCGCAACTAGTTAAATGGAAAACTTGTTAACTAGCACGAAATCCTTCAAGCAAAGAATAAAACAAAATTGTTTTTCATAAACATGAAATTCACATCATATCAAACACTCAAGTTCAATTAGGCATAAATAAGACTCATGAAAACAAAACATGAGCAAGTAATAGATGTGAGTGTACAAATAAAATATGAAGATCATAAATATGAAAATTAGGCAATAAGCTCAATTATTCTTTAAAACACGAAAATCATCAAAACTATCTAATCTTCAAGGCATATGTATGTCTAATACAAACTAAAGTATACATACATATCCAAAACATAACGAGTCCACAAAATATATGCATGAAGGCACGTGGCTCAAAAAGGATACTCATGTATAGTCAATAATTTGGATAAGATAGACATATACATGAAGTTAAATATTGAACGCATGAAAAATATGAAAATCATGATAAGCTAAATTTTCATCAAGGCAATTTTCATTTCAAGGTATATGTATGAATTGTCAACACAAGAAGTATACATACATATCCCTAAACACAATTGAGTCCATAAATAGATTTACATGGAAGGCAAATGACTCAAGAGGTATACATGTATATCTTAATGTTTTGGCAAAATAAACATATACATGAAATCAAAACTCATATAAATCCAAAAATATGAATACAAGTCTAAAATGTATGGATCATCAAAACTAGACTATACTAGCACATCTAATGGGTTCAAATAAGCAATCAAGCCCAAACATATATAGATTTATTTGTAGCTCACTCTATGTACAAGTATATAACTAGTCTTAATGAAAACTAACATCTAAACATATATTCAAAACATGAAGCATCAAAAACAAAATAAATCATCATGATAAAACTAAAACATGATTATTATGTAAATTCACATGTATTAGATTCATGATGTACATTATAGCTTAAACATAAGTGAGAACACTAAGTATGGGATCATATAAGCATGTGTGTCTCAAATACTATACATGTATGTCAAGGATCTAATAAACATGGAATGAACATACTAATCCATAGACATCAAAAACATGCCATAAACAAATGAATATGAAAGCACGGGAGTTTAGGAATCGTTACCAAAACCTCAAGGCAACTCTCCTTGTCTCCAAAACTTGGTGGTCCTCTCCACCATCCTTCCCTTGAAAGTGATGCATCCAATTGATCTCCTTTAAGTTCGGAACGCATCCACTCCAAGGTGTCATCACTCTCACGTCATGTGAGAGCCCACACCTACATCAAAAACTTAGGGGTGGTGGTCTTTGGTACCCATACTCTTTTGGGTCCATGGGGGTTAGTCTCATTTCTAACCCAAACAAAATTCTTTGCTAAATTTGGAGTATGTAATCTATCATAGCAAAATCTAGCAAGATGGCCCTTACGACCACAATGTGTACAAGTGTACACATGAGCATACATGTGTTGATGGTGTTCGTGAGGAGCATGTGTATGCCGTGGAGGGTGTGCATGCACAAAGGATGGAACTTGTTTCTTTCGAACCAAGATTTCCAACCGTGAGTGGTTCATAACACATTGGCTCATAGTGGAGCCCACAATCTACTCTCTTCTTTAGCATACAAATATCATCATTAGTCCTAGAAGAAGAGGTACATGCATTAGGTAGTCTAGATGAAGAGGCTACACTAGCATGGCAAACATGAGAATCAATCTTATTTTGAAAAGAAACATTTTCTTTAAACATGCATCCAAATCATTTGAGATAGAAATTATTTTGTTTTTCAAAGCAACATTCTCTTTTAAAACAAAATCAACTTTTGAAGACAAATTTCATTTTTCTTCAAAAGAACATGGCAATCATTTTTAGATTTTAAAAATTCATTTTCTTTAAGTGCAAGATCAAGTTGAGATTTTAATGAATCCCTTTCATTATAGACCTCAACCTTCTCTTACAAAACACTATCAAGTCTAGAATGCAAACATTTATTTTCTTTTTCAATATCTAGACTTTTCTTTTTCAACAAGTTATATTTTTCTATTAACTTTTCACACACAATAGATAGTTCTTCATTTAAGGCATGGGGATCAACATAATCATTTGAAGAACTAGCACAATCATTACTATCTAGTTGAGATTCCGAATGTACCTCAAGGGAGTCATTCCCTTAGACCATATAGCATTGTTGTGGCTCGGATTCTCCGCTAGATTCCTCTTCTTGGATTGGCAATTGAAGCTTGGAGGTGGTGGTTGTTGTCAACTTGTTCCACACTGCAAAAGCGGAATCAAGATTAGAAACACACATAAGATAATCTTTAGGTAATGTGCTTCTAATGGCCTCTAGGGCTTGTGCATTGGCCCCTATATGATTGCAATCACAAGATAACATCTCTTGGTGGCGGCAAGGAAGACATGCAAACCTAGGGTCTTTAGGTACATGGACATCCTATACTTCCAAACATCAATGTTGGAAGGGTCAAAGCTAGGAGGGGTCATGAAGTCCATGGTAAACTATATATGAATGTGCAAACAAACAAATGCAAATGAGATTAGCAAGCAAATGGATCACTCCTAGGATGTTAAGCCTAAGTATCAGGAGCACTAGCTCTGATACCAATTGAAAAAAACACCTAGAGGGGGTGAATAGGTGTAAGTGCTAATCTAAGAAACTTAATGCAAACTAAGTGCGCTAAATGCGGAAGCTAATGCAAATTATGCACAAACTAATACAATACAACAAGTGTAGCCGAATTCCCCTTGCGAGGCTCTGGACTAACTCCCCTTGATTCCCCTTGAAATGGGTTGAGGCGCTATGTGAAGCTCTTGTTGGATGAGTACAAGTTAGGCACACACACACAAGCAATCCAAGCAATATGAAATATGTGCACACACAATCAAGCCAAGCAATCAAGGATAATTACAATATGAAAGATGCAAGGCAACACAAGAAATGTATATAATATGAATGCTATGAAAGTATGATGCTTTGCACAAATGTAAAGAGAGAGAGTTAGAGAGACAATGGATCAAAACGCAAACACAAAGATTTGTTTCGAGGTTCGAGCACCTTGCTCTACATCCCCGCCTACACCACCGTGTAGGATTTCCACTATCTCAACTCCCACGAGGGAACCTCTACCGAAGAGGATTTCTTACAACTCTAGGAGTACCTAACTCCTCTCTCAATACAACCTCCACCGAGGCCAACAACAACCAACAACAATACCTCTACCAAAGAGGCTCACAACCAATCTCAATCACCTCACACTTGAGGGATACAAACCAATCACCCGATCACCTCTACCTAAGAGGGATACAACAAGAATAAGGGTGTACAACTTAGAGGTTACAAACAACAACCTCAAAACTCTCTCTTTCTTTCTTTTTCCACAAAACAAAGATCCTAATAGTTTAGGATAGTATGATATAGCTCAAGTGTGGAATCAAAGTGTTTTTGGAAACAAGCAACAAAGAAAAAACTACTTGGGAAATCTCTGTATATGATAGAGAATGAAATACCAAATCAAAATCCCAAAACCCTAGCTTTCTTTGATTTTCCAAAAACCCAAAAACAAATAAGATGAAATCTTTTTGGCTTAAAAAACCTTTTAAAAACTCTTTTAAACACTAGAGAAAGTCTGGAATTTTTAGCTCTAAAAATCTTTTTCAAAACAATGGAGAAATGGGGTATATATAGCCCCTAGGAAAAACTAGCCGTTAGGCTGATGTGGCAGCCTGACAGGCCACCGGTCGACCGGTCCGGTCGACCGCCAACGGTCAAAAATGTGACCGTTGGGCAAAGGCGGTCGACGGCCCGGTCGACCGAAATAAACCGAGAGCAGAGCTCTCAGACCCGGTCGACCGGCTCGGTCGACCGTCCACTGTGCCTAACAGATGTGCACGTCTGTGCACATCGGTCGACCGGCCCGGTCGACCGGCCCTTGGTGCGGTCGACCGTCACGGTCGACCGACCAGCCTGTCAGCACAGTCCAGGTCAGAAAAATTTGGAAAAAATATTTTCTAAAAAATCTTTTATCTCTTTTAAAAATACCATAAAAATTGTTTTATCATTTTATGTTGAAACATAAACATGTGATAAAAATTTCAAGACAATATATCAACATATCAATTCATTTTTGTGTCTTGCAAATTTTATCAAAAACAAAACCTTGTATTTTGTCAAACTTGTTTTTTTTTTCAAAACATGAATAGGATAGTCAAAATAAGTTTGTCTAGCAAGTTTAAAGCATGTATGTATATCTAGAACATATCTAATATACATAAGTATAAGGTAAACTTGTTTTGATCTATTATTCATGAAAACAAAAAACCAAATCATGAAACGTGTGTGTTTTGTGCACTTGAGCATATCAACTAAACTAAGCTTTACAAATGGATCTAAAAACTCTATCTAAACTAGGATACCTAAGTCTTCTTGACGATCATCATCTTCAAGTAGACTTGCTCCAAAACTCCGTGATTCTCCAAGTGCAAAGGTATGATCTTTAAGCTTTGGCACCGGAATCAACATGATAAGCTTCCAAACACCTCTTGTTGAAGCTAATCACCAACTAATATCCTGTTAATGATCTGAAACTTAGAAACACAAGAATATTAGTGAACATAACTACATGAGTGTTGATCATCATCAAAACTAGAGTGGAAGGCCATTGGGCCAACAAATACCTCAACCGGTGTTCGATATTAAACAAGAAATTGATAAGCTACCTCCTCGCTCCAAAAATGTTATTTAAGAAAATCTAACACATTTTGGAG
Source organism: Agave tequilana (assembly GCA_038442645.1). Lineage (NCBI taxonomy): Eukaryota > Viridiplantae > Streptophyta > Magnoliopsida > Asparagales > Asparagaceae > Agave > Agave tequilana. Next base: position 36,977 of record JAVJIF010023500.1, read on the forward strand.
GCTCCTCTTCATCTTCTCTCCTCGTGCTATTATTGGAGATTTCTTATGTGTGTTATCTCCTTAAAACCCTAGATGGATAGCAACAAGCTTTATTTAGATCCTTAGATATGACCTCCAACTGTGGAACAGATTAGATTAAGCTTATTGTAACCTATATTAAGAACAAACTATTAGTAGCAAGTCTCTATATTTTATTTAGTTATCATCCTTCAATATTATGTTTGCTCACTTAGATTTCATGCGTGTCTCCCTTTGAGTCTGCCGCAAACTATACATTGTCATTGTATATGAACAGGAACATGTCCCCTAATGGTGCTAAACTTGACAGTGAGAACTCTATCTTGAACTCTATATGTTGAACACGTTACAAGCATGTTAATACACACACACACACACAAGCATATTAATACACACACAGCGGAGCGCGCGCGCGCGCGCGCGCGCACAGAGAGAGAGAGAGAGAGAGAGAGAGAGAGAGAGAGAGAGAGAGAGAGAGAGAGAGAGAGAGACCGTCGTTTAGTTTTGTTGAAGAGTCACAGAGAGAATTATATCGAACCATTTTCTTCTTTTACATATCTTTCATATTTTCCCTTTGAACGTATTCTACTCTGTGAAAAAGAATTTATAATTCTAAGATATCTTTTTGGCTTTTATTTATACATACTTGAACAATTCTTACTACGTCTGTTTTTCGTTTGGATCTAAGCTCCTAAACAAAAGAAACTGGTCATCTTACATCACTTGAGTTCATGTGCCTCTCTCTCTCTCTCTCAAAAGATCAATTTGTAATGTTTGGTCCCAAATTAGGTTTGGAGTTGACATCACAACCTTTAAGGATACAGATATTCTTTCCAACTAATCTGAGATCAAACAAAATAAGAAATTAGCATCATCAAGGTATTTAACAAGTGATGATCAATATATGTATTTGGTTTCTTTCTTTTCCTCACTTACCATACAAGGTACTTAAACCTTCAAGGAAAACCCATATAACTACACAGATCTCAGACTCATGCTAAGCCTGTTAATTTATTCAGAGCAAAAGATGCACAAATATTAATTCTCATAATTTTTTTAAAATAAAAATTCTAAACATCTAATATCGTCTCAAAAACCAGTTTCCATGCATGATTTAAAATTTCGATTTAGATACGAGTCCATGGATTTTAGTATCAATCGTCAATATTAGACATCAATATTGATAATGTTAGCTTTACTGACAATAGATATTGAATCCGGTACATAAAAAATCTGATATGATATATATATATATATTATATATTGAAATCTGCTAGTATTTAATATCGCGATTTCAAAAAATAATTACAACTAGATCCATTAACATAATCCCTATCTCATCTCAATAGTATTAAATAAACTAGAATAAATGGTCAAACTAATCGGAACAAACATCAGATCGAACCCTTGACTTCATTTAAAGTCCAATGTTTCATGTGGACGGTGCAGTTGATGAGCATGGAACTCCGCGTTGAATACATGTACCCTGTGACAACAAGTAGTAATATTCTTATCATTCATAATGTTACAAAAACAAGACTTCCAAAGTTTAGTTGATTAATTATCTTCATGCATATGTACATATGTATGTGGTCAGTTTGGTCATTTGTGGGGGAGAGCAATGCAAGGACCCATGTCAATAAATAATAGAGCACATGAATGAGAGTGTGTGAAAGAGAGAGAGAGAGAGAGAGAGAGAGAGAGAGAGAGAGAATGGAGAAAGAAATGGAAGAAGGCTCACAACAAGCTAGGGGGAGTAGCTCTCATCTCCATCCATGCTCCTTGCTTCATTCTTTACTTGAAGCTTTTCTTGGTTGCTTTGGCTTGTGGGATCATCATGATCCCAAGAGTACTTCCCCTCATCATCAAGAAGAAGAAGAAGAAGAAGAAGAAGAGAACAGAGAGCATCTCTCAAGTGTAAGTGATCTCTCTCTCTCTCTCTCTCTCTCTCTCTCTCATGTATGATCTCCTTGTGTTAATTTTCATGCAGCAGCAAAATAGATCAAGGGGTAGCGTGATGATGATCCTCTCAAGGAGACCAGTGAAGAAAACCACCAAATCCAGGAAGTGGACCACAAATCAACTCCATTAAGGCCTCCTCTTGATTTTAAGCTCAAGTTCAGATCTAGATCTTTGTAAATTATTTTAGCTAATTGCTAAGGATTAATGAGTGCTAGGTGTAATTTGTTTACTGATCTCTTTTATCCTGTATGTCAATTTTCCTTCTTTAATTTTCTTTCTATAAAACGTTGGAAATGTAAAAGAAATTAATAGTGGTTTTTGCAAATGTAAGTGGAGTTACAGAGGCAGGAGAGTTTCACCGACACTTTTTGCATGCTATTAATTTCTCGGACTAATGACACGTGGGCGGTGCCCGGTGATCAGCTGGCAATGATATTAAAAGAGAATTTAAGAAACTCCCAGGTTGGCTGAGGTCCTGAAAGTGGCAGCCCAAGGCCCATGGAGATCTGCCGCGTTTGGCCCGCTATTGGCGAACACGTGGGCCCAAATGCTATTATAGAGTTATTGAGTTAATAATATCGTATCAAGCATTTTAGAATTTGATATCATATCGTATTATAGAGATTTATATATTTGAATCCACGCCTGTATATCAATAAATATTTTATTACAAATTCATTGCATCAATCAAGAATGTAGTGCTTTAACAATACAATATAATTAATTTCACTATATATTACTTGTGCTTCTAAATTTTAGAAAGCAGTTTCAAGCCAAATTGAGGCTGTGAATTTTGACAGATTCATTCACACAGACATATCAATATCCATGATAGTAAGAGAGAAGAAGTCTCGTGTTAGTAGGTTCTCTTAGCTGCATAATCTGTTCATACATTTAGAAACTAAAAACAGAAGCAAAACAAAAGAAACAAAAGAGATCACAAATTGCTCACACCCGAAAAAATGTAGGAAGAGCATGTACCATAAGAGTAGAGCTCGTAACACCTTGGGTGCTCAAATTTGATTAGTATGTTACTTCACAATGACTGGGGAGACAAAACTACTCAAATAGCAAACGGTTCTATTCAACAACATTAACAGAACTGTAAGAAAGTATAAGTGAGCTCAGATTCTCAGAATTGACATCTTTTTTTAGGAGGAAAGCTTATTTCATTCAACACAGAATTTATGCATGCAGAAACTATGGCTCACATGAATAACATATCGGCAAGCATCCGACAAATATGCATCTCATAACACTTGTGTCCATGCATTGTAATGGCAACCATCTCGCAACACAGACAAGCAACATTTGCACTCAACAAATGCTATCAAACACAAGGGAATGAACGCATGCACCTGCACCTGCCCGCCAACACCCACACACAACCGATATTCATCAACAGCGGATATTCCATCTCAAGGACACATAGCAGGTGGACACCGCTACAATAGTGCTTGTTCCGGCAATGTGAGTTTTTGAAGCTTGTTCCTCGGTCATCAGAGCACTGACAACTGAGGCACGGGGATCAATATTCGGTCATGAATCATGATTATGATAACTCTAAATGAGTTTCCAGGAAAACTACATTCCATGTTATGAGTTGCATTTTCTGTAATCTTTGAGTTCAAAATATAACACATCATTTTTCACTGTTCCACTGCATCAGTGAATTCCAATATAAGAGAAGGAGAACCTTTTTCTCTTTTTCTGACTTTATCCTTAATTCCTCATGCTTTTCACCTATAGATCTCATAAGAACCAAATTGATGCGAAATGAAAACAAAAGAGATTTGGAATGATGACTCAAATGTCACTAAGTTCAATTGTCAAGTCACTGGTCTCCATTCCAGATAACCTGACAGCCAGCCATAGTATCCGGGAGCTCTCCAGCAGTAACATCCAGCAGCTTTTCCATTGACTCTGCAGCTCTCTTGAAAGCCTGTTAGTTTTACAACAAGAGTATTCAAAGGAAAATTGTAAGCAAAAATATTATCAATGATAGAAAATGAGATTATCATAAGCAGAAACAAATTCAAATATATAGGGACAGACCAGAAGAGTCGGAGTTGCTGAGAAGAACAGACATGACATGATGTAGGAATTGCTGCCTGCAAAAGATAAATGAAACAGTATAAACACATTAATAGGAAAATTAGTAAGAAATGTTTTTTTAGTTTTTTTTTTTTTTTTTTTTTTTATGGTACTTGCTTCCAATGTCAAAGCCTATGACAATGTTTTCAGTGACAGCCTTGAACAAATCCTCAAAAAATTTATAAAGATTAAAAATGCAGAGCTAAAGGGGAGAGGGTGATGCCCAATCATTACGAAATTCGACAAGGTTGTTGAGATTCACTCCAACTATGGCAGTGAATTGCACTAGAACAAGTACTTCCTCCATTATTCTCGACCATTGCCACTATATTTGCAGATACAACTGATAACCCAGTAACCATGAGAGTACTCATTGAACCAGTTCAAGACAAAAGCCGAACAGATTCCATATTACTTTAATTTATACAATTTCATACTAATTCAGCCAAATTGGAAGGGAATTGATGCGCAACTTTGAAGTGTCTTCACTTCAATCTTCCAAACCCCTAATGTTCTCAATGAGCATCCAAAATTTGCCTTGTTCTGAAGCTATTTTACCTCAATTATCCAATCGCATGATCATCAAACTTATATCAATTAATAGAGAAACAACATAGCTGCAATATTCCACACCAGTATCCCATAAAAAGCTATAAAGAAGTGCACTTTTAAATGATTACTTCAGTATTCAACCTACATGATATTTTTGCCAATGAACATTCCTCTGATGTACATTACATTACCTCAAATTCTTATCAAAATTGATAAAAGCGAGGATTACTCAAAAAGCTTGCAACTTTTCCACACAATTCAATTTGAAACTCACAACTTTGTTTTTCTGAGAATTAGGATAATGGTGAATTCTTTCACAAATTTAAAAAACATGTGAAATTTAAAAAACCCATGATTTTTTTTTCCTTCTTAATAATTACTCGAAAGCTGCAACCTTCCGAAGTAATTCACCTCCAACTTCAAAACCCAGAAAAAAATTTCCCCTAAAAAACTCAAGAGAGAAGAGTTACCGCGCATGCAGCGACGCTGAGAAGATTGACGTGCTAGCGCCGAGGTTCCACTGCGAGAGCCCGACGGGCGGCGGAGATCGGACGGAGGACACGCGGCCGAGGGAATCGAGCTGGGGATCTGATCCCATTGTTGGTTCTCGAGGGTCACAGTAGAGTAATTTGATGGCGTCGGAGTTTTGATGGTTTGCTTGATTTTTGGAGGAGGAGGCGAGAGGAGGAAGCAGAATGCGGAGGAGGAGGGTGAAGAAGAGACGTGGTGAGCGATGGCGAAGGAGCCCTCCTGCTGCTGACCCTTTTGGTTTGCAGATGGCTGCTCTCTTGGCCGAGAAAACGAGGTCCGGTTGTGGGAAATTTTGAAGAAGGCCCCTGGTTGAGTTAGGTGCAAAATGATACAACATTTTGTTTTTCCTTTCTTTTGTCCCTTCTTCTTCCCGTAGCAGTTAGAAACCGAAACGCAAACTGGGCTTAATAACTGACAGGTTAAGATACAGGACATCCCAACAGCGAGGCTGAGAAATTTATTTTTTTCAGGCTCTTTCTTTGTGTTGCTCGTGCAGTGCAACAAGCAATTGAAGCATCCTAATCAACAGAGAGAGATGCATCAAAAAAGTACCCAAAAGATAAGAATAAATAAAGAAGAGAGAAAGTCAAACACAATATTTAACGAGGTTCGATAATTTACCTACGTTATTGGGGCAAAGGAGAAAGAGATTTTATTGATTCAACAATCAATACAAGTTCTCCAGGGATACAATTCATAGGACTCTACCTTTTTATTTATAACCAGAGAGTCTTAAAATTTAGGAAATCACATTTGGATTCGATTTTTTCAGAAACGAAGCCCGAAAATTCCAATAGGAGAAGCATATTCGCCTGTCGGTCGACCGGGTGGTCGACCGGACTCCTTCCTTCGGTCGACCAGTCGGTCGATCGTTGCCAACAGAAACCTGATACATGCTAGTAAATCGACCGCACCGATCGACTATGCCTTGCTTAGGTCGACCGCCTTCGGTCGACCGGGCGGTCGACCGAGCTGTTGTTGTGCACGTTGTGCATACCGGTCGATCAGAATGAGCGAGAAACGTAATCCGTAGCGTGCCAGAACAAAAAGCTGGCCGACCGGGCAACATGAGCCAATATTTGCAATATTAGAAGAAGAAAATTAAGTTGTGGCAATAACAAATGCGTAACTGCAAATTATGATCCATATATGTATGCTACATATATCCAGTATAAAAGATCTAAGATTGGGGGAAATAGGTAGAAACGAAAAGACTCTAGTCATCAAGTGGTCTTGTAGTTTTTATTTCATGACCTATATATATAACAGTCCTTAATTCCAAGCTCTCTCTCTCTCTCTCTCTCTCTCTCTCACTCTCACAAAACTTTTGTGTACGGACTCTCTCAAAAACCCTAACCACTTGCTTCATTCACATAACTCAACACAAGCTAGAAGAAAGAGGAGGAATTAGAAGAAACAGCACTCATCGGTTTCCGGAAGCTCTGCAAGATCGCTGCGATGGTCATCGATCATCATCTTCTTCATCCTCCATCTCCTCCTCCTCCTCCCTCTCAGGAGACGGAGGAGGCGGCGGTGGGGGCGGCGGCGATGGCGGAGATGCATTAAGAAAGGGTAGACGAAATTGGTGCGGGCCTGGCCGAGGCCACTGAATGATAGAGACGCGATGTCATAGGCGACGGCCTCCTTCTCGGCCGTGGTCAAAGGTGCCGAGCCAGTGCCGTTCTTTCGTGTAGCGGTTGCGAATCTCGGCCGCGTACCGTCCCCACGGGCGGCGCCGGACTCCCAAGTACTCGGTCGATGCCCGGGTATGCCGTCTCCGGCTCCGGTGGCCTAGGATCATCTGTGGGAGGTGGTGGTCAGCCATGGCCAAGGGATATATGGTTGCTTGCTAGCACAGCTAGGTTTTGTTCCTCTCTCTGTATATAGGTGATAAAGTTGAGGACATGGGTTTTTTTCCTTTATTTTAGGGTTTATGTAAGTTTGGATTGGTTTGGTAAAGCTAGAGAGAGTAGGTGTTTGTAAGTGCTTGTGTTTTTCTTAATTTTATTACAGTGGGAAGTTAGGGGTTTTTGGTGTGCTAGTAAAAGAGAAGAAGTGTTTTTGGCTTTTCTCATGATGATTCTTAATGTAAAGGTTATTAGCTTTTTATATGCCTAGGTTTGTTAGGTATTTATAGTAGGTGCTTCACATTGCAGGTGTCAAGCTCGGGTTTTTGCTCATATTTTATAGGGCAATCATAATTTCTTGGTTACAATCGCATCATCATCGAAGTCTTCTTTTCGGGCCTGTTGGTTAAGGGTGGAAGTGAGGAAGTGGTAATAATCCCTTAGAACTTGAGAATTGGTTAGTAAGTTTTCTGGTGTTTGAATGTTGTTAGGAAGTGTGATTTGAAAAATGTTATGTCTTTTTCGGTATTTGGATGGTAATGTGAAAGTGAAAGTGGAAAACTTGACCACAAAGTTGACCGCAAAATAATATTAAAATAAAAATAATTAAGAAAAATAAAAAAATGAACTTTAATTAGAATGCAAGTGAGATTAATATGATCAAAAAAAATTAACTGTTTTGTGCTACAACCTTATTACAAATGAGATTTACATGACCACAAAATTAACTGTAGCACTCTGAAAGTGAGGAAATGATTGTGTAAAAGAGAAAAGAGAAAAGGAAAAAATATTTTCTTATTTTCCTTTTCCGCTATTTGGATAGACAGAGAAGTGAGCAATTATACTTCCTCATTTCCTTACTTCGCCACTTCCTCGCAACCAAACACCCCCGAATCAAAGTAGTCAAATGAATATGTCTTGACTGAAAAAATCTATATAGGGTCTGTTGGTTGTCGTAACTGGCCGTAATTCGTAGTTGTAATTGGTAAAGTCTTTTACAATTGTAAATGAGTTACATGTATGTAAATTTTACGGTGTTTGGTTGGTAATATAAAATTGTAAAGTGGGAAAGTGTATTGTACTTTACGGTGTTGGTTGTCGTAATATATAAGTCGTAAGTGAAAAAAGTTGACCACAAAATTAACTATTTGGTGATTTTAAAAGTTTTAATACTGCAAATAAATATTAAAAAAGTTAAATATTAAATTTTTTAATATTAATATAAAAAAAATTACAAATTTGTATGACCACAAAATTAACTGTAACTGGGCTGTAAGTGAGTGGTAATTGGTTGCAAGTGAGTGTTAGTTGAGTTACGTAAGTCTTTTACGAATTACGGTCCAAACAAACGCCGTAGTTGTAACTGGATAGTAAGTCATTTACGAATTACGGAGTTTACGCGAAACAAACGGCCCCAATAGAGTACTAACAAGTTTTCGACGAGTCTAAATGGTCAGTGTTCATAATCTCATAAATTTGAAAAAGTAAATCTTGAGGAACAGGAAAACAAAAAAAGAGAGTTACGTTGAACTTTTGGAGAAAAATGCAGCGAGAAATTTCTTAATTTCTAGCTTGTAATATCTTTAAATATTGTGTTTTCGTTTAGAGAGAACGTATAGTTCTACTGTGAAGTTATGTCGTATTAATTAGTGTTGGAGGAGAGACTACATTGAGAAAGGTGATGCCATGCCAAGTGTCGTCGAAGACCGCCAGAGAAAGTCGATGAGGAAAGGCAAAGGGACAGCGGCAGAAAAAGGCAGCAGCAGCAGAGACAGAGTGTCGGTCGACCGGTCCGGTCGACCGACGTGCACAGCGTGCACAGGAATTGAGCGGTCGACCGGCCCGGTCGACCGGAACCCTCTGTCTGCAGAAGACAGAACTCTCGGGTTTGCGCGGTCGACCGTCCCGGTCGACGGAAGCCCTTGACTGACAAACCCCAACTCTCGGTTTTCCGGGGTCGACCGGTCCGGTCGACCGGTATTGGAGAATTGGGAGGTCGGTCGACCGTCCCGGTCGAACGACACGCAGGTTCTGGGTTTTTCTGCTGATCCGTTGTATGAGGTATTTAAGTCTAAATGTTTTTTAGGGTTTAGTATACCTGCGAAATTGTATTTGCTCTAGTACTTGCATTCAAAGAGACCTAGAGTGATTTGTATTCATCTTCCTAAATAGTAAATCTCTCCATTGATTGACCCGAGGACGTAGGCACGTTGGCCGAACCTCGTTAGATCTGTTGTTTGAGATTGTGTGATTCTCTTCTTGATTGTGATTGATTTCATGTGAGAGGAGATCTGAGGATTCTCTGTTGGTTCGTTGTTGTGATTTGTTTGCGAGCACAACAAGTGGTATCAGAGCTTCCAGATTACGCTTGGGATATTCTGAGGATTCGAAGGCTTCAGATCTGATCAGGGGAGATCTGTGTCGATCTCAGGTCAGAGGTATGGTGTTCGAGGAGATCGTGTGTCGATCTCAGGTCAGAGGTATTGGTGTTCGAGGAGATCGTGTGTCGATCTCAGGAGGACGCAAGGAGGGCTCGTTGAATCTGTGTTTGGAGTAGATCGGTAAGAAACTCGATCTAGGGTTTCAAGAGGCAGGTAAAAATCCCATTTTTATCTGAGTAGAGATTTATTCCAATTTGGTTATTTCTTCGCATAAATAGAGAATCAAAAGAAGACCTCAATGGCAGAAGAAACTATTCTATTAAAACAATGAATCACTCAAGGATTGAAGTTGTTAAGTTCAATGGAACTAATAATTCGGGATGTGGAGGTGTGAGGTTATGGATGCATTGAATGCACAGAATCTCGAGGACATGCTCCTATGGAGAAGAAGAAGATCACTACCACTGATGAGGAGTGGGCGAAGATGAACAGGTCGGCATGTGGCTTGATACGTTCATGCTTGTCACAAGACATCAATATCTTGTACAACATGAGACGTCAGCAAAGAAACTGTGGAATACTCTTGAGAAGAAGTACCTGACAAAGAGTGTGGAGTCTAGGTTGCCAGCTTAAGAGTAAGCTGTATCAGTTCAGGATGCAGAGGGGAAGCTGTAATACCCGTTCCCGGAATACGTACTTAGTTGCGTATTCAGATTTTCGTCGCATTTTTTCGATTTGTTTCCTGTATTTATTCTGTATTATGAATTCCTTATATGACTGTTTTGTCTTGGATTTGGATTCGTGGATTCGGAGTCAGCCCTAGTCTGAACCGAAGGCCGATCCTAGAGTATTACTCGATTGTAGACATTCTGATAATTAGAATTGACCGATTTTTAGTTTTAAATATCATTTTCTAATATTATATTTTTCTATGATTTTCTAGATTTTTCTGAATAAAAATGAAAGTCTTCAAAACCGGTGTCGACCAGTGCCGCTGATCGATTCTAGAATTTTTAATTTCACATCAGCTAGGAATTTCTAGAAGGTCCTTTAGGCATTATTCCTAGAATCATATTTTCTACCTACATTCTTTTTCTGAGGATTTTATGAATTTATGAAAATTCCATCGGAGTCGGTAGATAACTGGTTCCGGGATTTTTAGTTTCAAAACTATAAAGTATTCTTAAAACGGATTTTACTATGATACTTAATATAATATTCTTGATTTTTGATAATTATTTCGGGTCGTTCTGAGATACTTGAATTTCGGACGATTCCGGTATTTTCGAAAGATTTCAGCATCCACGACTCAGTTCCGGGAATCCGCCACTTTCATTATTTCCACTTTTACTTCCAAGGGAATATCTTCCTTATTCCAATTTCTTTTCCTTTTTCCTTTTCCTCATTTTTCTTCCTCCTTCACAATCCACAAGAATTCCATTTTCCAAAATTCCAACAATTCCAAATTCCTTTTTCTTCTCCACCAACTCCCACCTACCCCCATTGAATGCATCTCTCTCTCTTCCATGGCCGGCCAAGTGGCCAAGGAGGGACACCTCACCCTCCCTATTTACACAAAACCCCCTCTCTTTTCATTATTTGCATCTCCTTCATAAAATCTAAAACCTATATAAACTTTCCCTTACATTTCTTTTCCTTTTTCTTTTTTCTCTTCTCATTTCTTTCTTCTTCTTCCTCTTCTCCAAGAGAGCCAGCCGACCCTCACCGCCGGCCAGCCATCTCGTCGCCGGCGAGGACCCCTCCCAACTCCGGCCAAGCTCCACCTCCTCCAACACCAACAACAACAACTCCTCCATCTCCTTCTTCCTCAAGGATCATCACCATCTCTACCTTTCCTCTCTTCTTCATCATAAACCATCACCACTCCTTGGTAAGTAATTTCCCTCACCAAGACTTGTACAACTCTTAGTCTACTTGTTTGCATATTCTTGTTGATTTGTGTCTTCAATTCTTGTTATTTAGCCATCAAACCCAACCCTAGAAATTGTTCTGTTTGCTGTTTTCCCACGATTAGTCGACTGGACCTAGACATTAGTCGATAACTTATTCTGTCCTGTGAAACACAATTCTAGGAAAAACAGTATTAGTCGACTTACCTTAGTTCCTAGTCGACTAGAGGCCCTTAGTGACTACACCCTTGACCCTAGTCGACTAAACCTTACCTGAACCAGAAAACTTAACTCTCGGCTCTAGTCGACTTGACTATATTATTAGTCGACTATAGCTTATTAGTCGACTACCCCTTCTAACCTAGTCGACTAACTTTTCTCTGAAACCAAACCCAAACTCTCTGGAACCCAGTTCTAGTCGACTATACCAGACTGTAGTCGACTAACTCCACTATTAGTCGCTACTCTTCCATCCTAGCGACTACCTTGCCTATCTGTCTTAGTTGATTTCTTCTTAAAAATGAACCTTATCCTCTAGACTTATATCATATCTT
>JAVJIF010023501.1:0-79056 GCA_038442645.1 Agave tequilana
AAATCTCCCTCTAGATTCTCTCTCTAGAAATCTCCCTCTAGATTCTCTCTCTAGAAATCCCACTTTCTCCCTCTAGACTTTCTCTCTCTAGAATCTCTCCCTAAACCACTCTTCTCTCTCCTCTTCACTCTACATATTTATATCAGGTTTTGTGGCGCATCCCAAGCTTCCGTGGAGTTCGGATATTTCGGTATATGGTGACTCAGGCGAGTGTTCTCACTCGCTACCCTCTTGCTTCTCATTCCATTGATTATGATATTATACCGCTCTAGTCTTTATGTATTGTATTTCATGCTTTATATCTTTTATTGCTTTATGCTATGCGTGGCCGACCCTTCGTGGTCGTTGGACTGTTGGACTTGGGTCATTACTTTTATGTTACCACTTGCCATACCATTACTTCAGACTAGTTAGTTGTATGCTTCCTTTAACACATGTATATCACCTGACCATCTAGTGTGTTATCACCTGACCACCTGACCTACTACTATTTGGCTAGACCCTCTGGTTATGACCTGACTTACCCAGACTATTATCAATCTCTTGACATAACTTGCCACCGATTATTATCCATCTCTTGTTATGTTTGGTTGTTTACTAAATATCACCACTCTGTCATGCTATCACTTGACACCCAGCATGATGATTGACTTGTGATTATCATCTTTACGGGGACCTTGACTTATGATTCTGTGTCATGATCAGTGACCTGTTTTCCTGCTTTACATGCAGTGACCTGACTATATAGTACTTATGTATCTTATTCCTGATCATGTCTATTTCCTGTTTTTCCCGTAAAGTGATAATTAAACTAATGAATCCTAAAAAGGGACCAACTTGTATTGGGTCGGGGGAAATATGCGGATATCGATATGTGTTCGTGTTTACAGTGGCATTAGGTATTGTGCACTATATCGGTCTGACCTGTGGTACTCCAGGGACCGAGGGGGGAGAGCTGGCTCCCTTATTCCTGATTGATAAGGGCATACATAAGTCCCTCCTGTTTAGCCTTGCGGCTGGCTTCCGTTTCCATGCAACGGAACAATCCTGGACCGTGGTCCGGGCATGCACGGGACCCACTGTAAACATAGTTCGTTGATACAACGCTGATTTCCAATAACAACCTCGACTTGCTTATATATGGATGTATGTGAGTGGGCCGTACACCGAGACCATACCGAGATATATGGGCAAGACGAGTAATAATAAAGTGTCATAATAACCGGCTCTTTAAGTTGTAAGTAGAGGTATGTGGAATGGGACGCATACCAAAGCCTACATCTTAAATAGCTATGAATTTGTGCTGTGTCTTACCGTATTTGCTTTTCCGGACTTTATATCGGATTTCATGTTTTATGAGTATTATGATATGACTACCTTGTAGCTCGTCCTGGTTTTATTCTGATTTCCTGTTTTATGATTATCATGCCATATCTATCTTACCTGCTCTATCCTATCTGCCTCCTGAGTATTCCCACTTGATATATGCATTATTGTGCTCACCCTGCTTCACCACTTGGTTTTGCTTCTACACTCGCCTGGGGAGTATCATTTGACTCCCCTGGATTCTCACGTCCAGGTCTTGGAGCTTGGAGCGAGTGGATTTACCCCTTCGCTGCTCAGAGTGGCGCAGCGGTAGCGGGATCTCCAGCCGACCGTCCAGAGCCACATCTTCTAGGCCCCCTGTGTGCCTCTCGAGTTTCTTCTTAGTAAACTCGTGAGTGCTCTTTTCCTATTCATACTTGTAGGTTCCTTGTATACATGTATGTGAGCTCCCTTTTATACTGTTCATTTATGTATATTCCTTGTACTCTCGCATTTGCGCTTGTATGTGATGTTATATTCTTGTAATATTCATCACTCCTGGTGATAGCTCTGTGATTGTATATATATGTGTTTGGAATGTATAATGCACCATATGCTTCCGTACTCTGATTCTTGTCTGTACTGATGCTTAGCGTATATACGGGAAGGTACTTCGGACTTACGTATATACGTTGCAGTGACGTCCCCGTATCGCGGGATCGGGCGTTACAGGTTGGTATCAGAGCTTAGGCTCTAACCTCCTCAGTACGTCCAGAAGGCAAATCAATGGTAAAGAGATTTGCAACTGGAATACATGAGTCTTGATTATACATTCCAACTGCAAGTGCAGAGTTATCTATTTCTCTGACTATCTTTCCTTTGATTTCAAATCCCTCCTTGACTACTTTCCTTTGATTCCTAAATCCTTCCTATCCTTTCCCTGTTTTGGTTTTATGAAGCCTTATACTATTTTAAGATATGACTAGACTAGAGAGGTAGTGGCTGGTTCAGAAGGAAGCTATTATGTGATCTCTTCGGCCAATTCTATGAAGCTTGGTATTCTCCAGATCGATCTTGATCTGGCTATCTTTCAGAGGACAGCAGTCGGATTCTTAATTATCGGTCTTCTTTATTATGCTCAGGATTTTCGGGGTTCTTTATTACACCAGCCACGACATCATCAGTATTCATTTATTTCACAGCCACGACATCATCAGTATTATTCAGCATTATTCTAAAGATTTATTACACAGCCACGACATCATCAGCCGGAAATGCAGAGTATGATTATTATTCAGTGACTTGAGAGCCCTACCTATAGTGCTTCATATCTTAATTGGTATAGATTCCCACCCTTGTCCCCTTTGTATTCAATTCACCCCTTAACGAAATTGCGAGGACGCAAATTTTGTAAGGGGGTGGATTGTAAGCCACCCGTTCCCGGAATACGTACTTAGTTGCGTATTAGATTTTCCGATCGTATTTTTTCGATTTGTTTCCTGTATTTGTTTTGCTTTATGAATTCCTTATATGATTGGTTTTGTCTTGGATTTGGATTCGTGGACGGAGTCAGTCCCAGTCCGAACCAGGAACTCGATTATAGTATATTATTCATTTTGGTCTTTTCGGTGATTAGATTTGACCGATTTTAGTTTTAAATATTATTTCCATTATTATATATTTTCTATGATTTTCTAGATTTTTCTGGAATTAAAATGAATTTCTTCAAAACCGGTGTCGGCCAGTGCCGCTGACCGATTCCTGGATTTTTAATTCTTAAACGGTTTGGAATTTCTAAATGATCCTTTAGACATTATTTCTTAGAATCATATTTTCTACCTACATTCTTTTTCTGAGGATTTTTATGAATTTATGAAATTTCCATCGGAGTCGGTAGTTAACTGATTCGGGATTTTTAGTTTTAAAACTATAAAGTATTCTTAAAACGGCTTTCACGATAAATCTTATAATATCATTTTTTATCTAAATTCATTTTTTGAGATTTTTCAGAATTTATCGAAAATTCACCGGTTTTGGTGTCGACCGGTATCGCCGGAAGATTCCAGGATTTTAATTGAAATCTACATTAAATTTCTCGAATCCGATTTCACCGAGCATCTAAAATATATTTTCTATTTTTGAGGATTTTTCGGAACGATTCCGAAACAGTCGGATTTTCCCTATTTAATAATATTATTTCTTTCTCTCTTTTTCCCTTTCCTTTTCTTTTTCCTTCCCCAAAAGTCAAACTGACTCACCCCACTCCCCCCAATCACATCATCCACCAACTCCTCTCCCATCACATCATCTCCCATCCTTTTTATTTATTCTTTTTCCTTTTCTTTTTCTTTTTCCTTTTTCCTTTTTTCCCTCTTCTCTCCTTCCTCTCTTGCTGGCGCCCAGCGACCGCCGCCGACCCTCTCCCTCTCTCTGTTGGCCTCGCCGGCGGCCAGGGACCGCCGCCGGCGGCCATGGCCGGAGAAGGGGGGGCCAGTTCCCCCTTCCCTTTTCTCTCTCTCAGATCTCCCTCTCTCCCCCTCTCTTTCCTCCCTCTCTCCCCTCACTGTGGGGGTGGCCGCGGCCACCCCCGGCCTGCGCCGGCCGCCGATGGGCCGGAGGGCCCTCGGCGTTTCCCTCTGGCCGCACTGCCGCGGCCAGAGCCCGGCCAGAGCCCGGCCAGGGCCTGTGCCTGGCCGTGGCCTGTTGGGGGAGGGGGCTGCTGCCCCCTCCCTGTCCTTCCCTGGGTGGCCACCGGCCACCCAGCCTGGCGCCCCCGCCGGCGCTCCGCGGCGGCCGGCAACCCTGCCGGCCAGGGGGCTTCCCGCCCCCTGTGCCAGAGAGAAGAGGGGGGCTGCTGCCCCCTGTTCCTCTGCTCTCTCTCCAGCTCTCTCTCTCTCCTCTTTCTCTCTCTTTCCTTCTCTCTCCTCTTTCTCTCTCTTTCCTTCTCTCTCTCTTCCTCTCTCTTCCTCTCTCTCCTCTCTCTACAATTCCTCTCCCTCTCTCTCCTCAGTTTCTCTCTCTAACTCCTCCCTAGACCCTCTCTAAAACCTCCACTTTCTCTCTCTAGGGTTTCTCCCTCTAAAAATCACTCTTTCTCTCTCTAGGTTATCCCTTTCTAAAAATCACTCTTTCTCACTCTAGATTTTCTCTCTCTAGAAATCTCCCTCTAGATTCTCTCTCTAGAAATCTCCCTCTAGATTTCTCTCTAGAAATCTCCCTCTAGATTCTCTCTCTAGAAATCCCACTTTCTCCCTCTAGACTTTCTCTCTCTAGAATTTCTCTCCCTAAAACCACTCTTCCTCTCCTCTTCACTCTACATATTTATATCAGGTTTTGTGGCGCATCCCAAGCTTCCGTGGAGTTCGGATATTTCGGTATATTGGTGACTCAGGCGAGTGTTCTCACTCGCTACCTCTTGCTTCTCATTCATTGATTATGATAGTATACTCGCTCTAGTCTTTATGTATTGTATTTCATGCTTTATATCTTTTATTGCTTTATGCTATGCGTGGCCGACCCTTCGTGGTCGTGGACTTGTTGGACTTTGGGTCATTACTTTTATGTTACCACTTGCCATACCATTACTTCAGACTAGTTAGTTGTAGCTTCCTTTTAACACATGTATATCACCTGACCATCTAGTGTGTTATCACCTGACCACATGACCTACTACTATTTGGCTAGACCCTCTGGTTATGACCTGACTTACCCAGACTATTATCAATCTCTTGACATAACTTGCCACCTGATTATATCCATCTCTTGTTATGTTTGGTTGTTTACTAAATATCACCACTCTGTCATGCTATCACTTGACACCCAGCATGATGATTTGACTTGTGATTATCATCTTTACGGGGACCTTGACTTATGATTCTGTGTCATGATCAGTGACCTGTTTTCCTGCTTTACATGCAGTGAACTGACTATATAGTACTTATGTACTCCTTATTCCTGATCATGTCTATTTCCTGTTTTTCCCGTAAAGTGATAATTAAACTAATGAATCCTAAAAAGGACCAACTTGTATTGGGTCGGGGGAAATATGCGGATATCGATATGTGTTCGTGTTTACAGTGGCATTAGGTATTGTGCACTATATCCGGTCTGACCTGTGGTACTCCAGGGGACCGAGGGGAGAGCTGGCTCCCTTATTCCTGATTGATAAGGGCATACATAAGTCCCTCCTGTTTAGCCTTGCGGCTGGCTTCCGTTTCCATGCAACGGAACAATCCTGGACCGTGGTCCCGGGCATGCACGGGGACCCACTGTAAACATAGTTCGTTGATACAACCGCTGATTTCCAATAACACCTCGACTTGCTTATATATGGATGTATGTGAGTTGGCCGTACACCGAGACACATACCGAGATATATGGGCAAGACGAGTAATAATAAAGTTCATAATAACCGGCTCTTTAAGTTGTAAGTAGAGGTATGTGGAATGGGACGCATACCAAAGCCTACATCTTAAATAGCTATGAATTTGTGCTGTGTCTTACCGTATTTGCTTTTCCGGACTTTATATCGGATTTCATGTTTTATGAGTATTATGATATGACTACCTTGTAGCTCGTCCTTGGTTTTATTCTGATTTCTGTTTTATGATTATCATGCCATATCTATTCTTACCTGCTCTATCCTATCTGCCTCCTGAGTATTCCACTTGATATATGCATTATTGTGCTCACCCTGCTTCACCACTTGGTTTTGCTTCTACACTCGCCTGGGGAGTATCATTTGACTCCCCTGGATTTCACGTCCAGGTCTTGGAGCTTGGAGCGAGTGGATTTACCCCTTCGCTGCTCAGAGTGGCGCAGCGGTAGCGTGGATCTCCAGCCGACCGTCCAGAGCCACATCCTTCTAGGCCCCCTGTGTGCCTCTCGAGTTTCTTCTTAGAAACTCGTGAGTGCTCTTTTCCTATTCATACTTGTACGGTTCTTGTATACATGTATGTGAGCTCCCTTTTATACTGTTCATTTATGTATATTCCTTGTACTCTCGCATTTGCGCTTGTATGTGATGTTATATTCTTGTAATATTCATCACTCCTGGTGATAGCTCTGTGATTGTATATATATATGTGTTGGAATGTATAATGCACCATATGCTTCCGTACTCTGATTCTTGTCTGTACTGATGCTTAACGTTGCAGTGACGTCCCCGTATCGCCGGGATCGGGGCGTTACAATTTGATGGCACAGAATTCAAGAGGTGGCAATAGAAGATGATCTTCTACTTGACCACTCTTCATCTGGCCAGATTCCTGCAAGAAGATCCACCAGAGCTGCAACTGATGCATGGACTCAATGTGACTTCCTTTGCCGAAATTATATTTTAAATGACTGGATGACTCTCTTTACAATGTCTACAGTCCTATAACAACGGCAAAGAAGTTAGGGCCAGTCTTGATAAGAAGTACAAGACTGAAGATGCTGGTACCAAGAAGTTCATCGTAGGACGATTTCTGGAGTACAAAAATGGTGGATAGCAAGACTGTCATCAGTCAGGTGCAAGAGTTTCCAACTTATCTTGCACGAGATAGAGGCCGAAGGTATGATTCTTCCTGAAACTTTTCAGGTTGCAATCATCGTGGAGAAGCTCCCCCTGCGTGGAGAGACTTCAAGAACTACCTGAAGCATAAGCGAAAGGAGCTAAAGTTGGAGGATCTCATTGTGAGGCTTCGTATAGAGGAGGACAACCGCAAGTCCGAGAAAAGGAGCAGCAAGAACTCCTACGAATGTGATCGAGGACTCAAAGGGGAAAGCGTCTACTTCCAAAAGCTTGAAGAGGAAGAAGCCTTCCCAGGGGTACAAAGGCAAGGCTCAAGACGGCAGAACCATGCGCTTCAAAGGGACCTGTTACATCTGCAACAAGAAGGTCACAAAGCAAATGAATGCCGCAGCCGTCTAAAGAAGAACAAGAAAAGCCACCCACAGGCCAACATGACCAACCATGAATCACCAAGTCTTTCAGCTGTGGTGTCAGAAGTAAATCTGACAACCAATAACAAAGATGGTGGGTAGACACGGGAGCTACTAGGCACATCTGCTCGGAGAAATGTTATTCTCAGAATATCAAAGGCTAGAGCAAGATGAGCAATTATTCATGAGTAATTCAGCTTCCTCAAAGGTTGAAGGAAAGGGTAAGGTCATCCTGAAGTGGACATCGGGCAAAGAGCTTACTCTTAACGATGTCCTTCATGTTCCAGACATCCGCAAGAATCTAATCTCTGGATCTATACTTAGTAAGAAAGGATTTAGAATAGTCTTTGAATCCGACAAATTTGTACTTACTAAGGGAGGGATGTATGTGGGAAAGGGTTATCTTATTGATGGACTTTTTAAAGCCAATGTTGCAGTGGTTGATAAAAAGTCCGTGTATTTGTACCCAAAGCTAATAAAGGAAATCTTCTGTTTATTTGCTTGAGTCTCTATTTTGTGGCATGCTAGATTAGGGCATGTAAATTACAAGTTTTGAAAAACTTGTCTAATCTGGGATATATTCCTAAACTCAACTTGGAAGAAATTTGCAAGTGTGAGGTTTGTGTTGAGGCCAAGTTGGCTAAAAATTCATTTCACTCAATAGATCGAAATACAGAACCTTTAGGGTTAATTCATAGCGATCTATGTGACTTGAAGTTTATGCCAACTAGAGGCGGTAAAAAGTATTTCATTACTTTATCGATGACTGTACAAGATACTGTTATGTGTATCTTTTGAACAGTAAGGATGAGGCAATAAATATGTTTACAACATATAAAGCCGAAGTTGAGAATCAACTCAATAAGAAAATCAAGATTCTAAAATCTGATAGAGGCGGAGAATATGAATCAAATGATTTTAGTGAGTTATGTGCTAGTTTCGGTATAATACATCAAACTACAGCACCATACACTCCTCAACAAAATGGAATTGCTGAACGGAAGAACAGAACTTTGAAGGAGATGGTTAATTTCATGCTCGTAAGTTCTGGAGCTCCGCAGAACTTGTGGGGGAAGCTCTATTAACTGCAAATCATATTCTAAATAGAGTACCCCACAAGAAACTTGGTCTAATACCATTCGAGTTATGGCATGGAAGGACACCTTCCTACCATTACCTCAAAATGTGGGGTGCCTTGCAAAGGTGCTGGCACCATTACCCAAAAAGACTAAGTTGGGAGCAAAAACTATGGACTGCATATTCATAGGCTATGCCTTAAATAGCAGTGCCTACAGATTTCTGGTTCATAAATCAGAAATACCTGATATTCATGTAAACATGATTATCGAATCTCGAGATGCTGTGTTCTTTGAAGATATCTTTCCGTACAAACGGGAAGCAGATAAGACTTCTGGGAAAAGAACACACGAGATGGCGTTCAGGGACGAAAGTTCCGAGGAACCAATTGTAAATGCGGAAATTGAACCAAGAAGAAGTCAGAGATCTAGAATCTCAAAATTTTTGGTCCAGATTTCATAGCATACGCTATTGAGAGCGAGCCTCAAACATTTAAAGAGGCTATGTCAAACCCAGAAGCACAAATGTGGAAAGAAGCTATAAATAGCGAAATAGAATCCATACTAAGTAATCATACTTGGGAATTGGTAAACTTGCCTTCTGGCAGTAAACCAATGGGTGTAAGTGGATTTTCAAACGAAATTAAAACCCGATGGATCTATCGATAAGTACAAGGCTAGATTAGTAGCCAAGGGTTATCGACAAAAAGAAGGACTTGACTACTTCGATACTTATTCACCAGTAACAAGAATAACGTCCATACGGATGTTGATTGCGATTGCAGTATTGCACAACTTAGATATCCATCAAATGGATGTCAAGACTGCATTCTTAAATGGTGAATTAAGTGAAGAGATATATATGGAGCAACCTGAAGGATTTAAAGTCAAGGGCCAAGAACACAAGGTGTGTAAATTGGTAAAATCCTTATATGGTTTAAAGCAGGCTCCTAAACAATGGCATGAGAAATTTGATAGTGTCATGATCAAAGATGGATTCACTATCAATGAATGCGATAAGTGTGTTTACACGAAAACAGTTGGAGATGCATGTATCATGTCTGTCTTATTAGTAGACGACATGTTGAACTTGGGACTAATATTGAGATTATTAAGTCCACTAAAAGAATGTTATCCAACAGTTTTGATATGAAGGATCTGGGGGTTGCTGATGTAATTTAGGAATTAAAATTACTAGAACACCAGATGGAATCAGTCTATCTCAATCTCACTACGTGGATAAGATGATAGAAAGATTCAAGGATCATGGGATAAAAGAGGGAATACAAATCCTTTTCTCCCACACGTCCACCTTCATAAAGAATACAGGAACGGAATACGCCAGTTGGAGTATTCTCAGATTATCGGAAGTCTAATGTATTTAATGAATTGCACTAGACCCGATATTGCTTACGCTGTAAGCAAGTTAAGTAGATACACTAGCAATCCTAGTGATCTACACTGGACCGCTCTACTACGAGTATTAGGTTACGTATTACATACCAAGGAATATGCCTTGAGATATGGAAAGTATCCTCCTGTACTGGAAGGATACAGTGATGCTAATTGGATTGCAGATTCTGAGGAATCAAAATCAACTAGCGGATACGTATTTACTCTAGCAGGAGCAGCGGTATCTTGAAAATCTTCTAAGCAAACATGTATTGCCCGTTCCACTATGGAATCGGAATTCATAGCCTTAGATAAGGCTGGAGAAGAAGCAGAATGGCTTCGACAATTCTTAGAAGATATACCGTTATGGTAAAAGCCAGTGCCCTCTATATGTATACACTGCGACAATCAAGCAGCTATATCTAGGGCACAAAATGTGATATACAACGGTAAGTCTAGACATATTCGTCGTAGACATAATACCGTGAAGCAGTTGCTCTCAAATGGAATTATCTCTATTGACTTTGTATCGTCAAAGGATAATTTAGCGGATCCGCTTACTAAAGGTTTAAGTGGAGAGCGTATAAACTGCGCATCGAGGGGAATGGGTCTAAAAACCTAACCTTACCGAGTCAGCTTAATGGAAACCTCACTTAGCGACTGGAGATCCCACGGACTAAGTTCAAGAGAAAAAACTAGTTATGATTGACTCAGCAAGTAAGCACTTGGGAGCTTGACTCCAATCCATTCCTAAGGTGCACATAAGTGCTTTTCTACAAGTGGATTAAGGATAAGCTTAACGCTTTTAATGATGCCTATATCTGTTACTATACAAGTGGAGTAGAGTAGACTACTCTTAATAGGTCCATCACCTATGTGAGTATAGAGTTGGGTCGGCTCTTTGGGAATCTCTATGGAGGCTGTTATTCCCTAAAGATACTCTCTGAAACCAAGAATGTCCAGGGCCAAAACGGACAAAACAGAGAACCAAAGTTGATTTGGAAAAGTCACTGTGTGAAGCTTGTTGACTTGGCTTACACTAACGGCTAACAGTTCAAGACCTAGTTCACTGATTAGCCAGTAAGTCCGATAAAACTTTCACTATGGAAGGTTCAAGACCTAGTTCACCTATCCTTATGCAGTTTCTTTTCTAAAGTACCTTACACAATAGAGTCAGTCTCTTTGTGTGTCATTTCTTTGAATCTCCATTCATTGTGGGGGATGTTGGAATTGAAGAATATAAAGGTGAATCTTCGAGTTGAATTATGGCGAGATCCGTTGATCGAATCAACCGATGATGGTTGGAGTGTGTTTCTTCCATTTGTGATGAACGTGGTATATTCACATGTTCAATTCCGACTTCGAATGAATGAGATATTCAAGTCCAAAGATTGCCTAATTCAAAGCCAAAAGGGACTAAAGTTAGCTACATGCATTTAGTCCCACATTGGCCATGTGATGGAAGCTTATGGGGTATAAATAGAGGAAAATGAGAACAAAGGGTGTGCCCTTTGGGTACTTGGAGTTTTCACGCGCGAAAAGGAGGGAACTATGCACGTACATACGTACGTGCGCGCACGCGCGTGCCGGTGCCGGAGCCGGGGCCGGGGCCGAGCCGGGCTCGGGCTCGGGCTCGGGCCGGGTCTGGGTCTGGGTCCGGGTTCGGGTTCCCTACCTGGCCTGGTTCTTTTTGAATCAGGTCCGTAGGTATGGGCCGAACCGCTCCAACCCGCCCGCGGAAAGATTCGAATCACCCGCCAACGGGTGTCCGCGCGAACAGATCCGACCGTTCGCCAACCGCTGTCGGAAAACCGACAATGCGGTTGGGCGGTTGATCGGTTGCGACGGTTCTGTCCGAACCGTCGCAACTGCTGGAATTTGGCAGACGAGAATACCCCTCGGAGCGCTATAAATAGCGCTCCAGGGGTTCATTCTCAGACACACCAAATCTGAGATCTCTCTCTCTCTCTCTAAAGTTCTGACTTCGGTTCTGAACTGGGCTCCAGCGAAGTGGGAATCCACGACTTCCAGAGCGACTTCCAACGAAGTGGGAATCCGCGACTTCCAAGTGAAGTGGGAATCCGAAGCGACTTCCTAAAGGAGATTCTGCCAAAATTCTTCAACCTTTCTACGTCCTCAACAGTGGGTGTTCCTCCAAAAGAGTAAGACAAATATTCGTTTGAAATTTGTCGTTATACCGCTGTTTTGCTAATCCTGTGTAGGTACTGGTTGACTACGGTTCGACCGTACGGTGATTTGGTAGTGCTATCCAAATACGTGAAGAAGTGTTGTATCTTGGGAGACCAGCGTCCATTATCCCGTTAGCACCGGTGCGGGGGACGTAATTGTCTTAAGGAGATTCGCTCTAAGCGTACTCACTTCAAATACTGTATAAGTGGATTAAGTCCTTTTATACAGGGGATATACTTTACAGTATATCGAGATTGACTTAGATTCAGTCTAAGTGATACTGTATAAGTGGATTAAGTCCTTTATACAGGGGATATACTTTACAGTATATCGAGACTGACTTGGATTCAGTCTAATTGGTGCTTAAACCAAGGAAGAAAATTGAAAGGTGGTTCTTAAATTAAGGAACGTTCTATTGAACGGAAAACCTCCCACCTGATATTTGCCGACCTGGCCAATTAGATTGTTGATATCTCAGTGATCTTGATTAGTTGTCAGATTGATTCTTGTTAAGCAGGATACCCAACACCCCGACCCTCTCTTTATCAGATCGTTGGCACCATAAAAAGGATCTAATACCTCTATAAAAGGGCGAGAGGGGAGAGAGGCAGTTTTCGCTCACTCATTTTCCTACTTAATTGGTATAAAATCCCCTCCTCTTAAATATGTGGCCCCCACCACCCCAATCTATCTCCCCCAAAACAAATCTCTTCTCAGCTCTCTCAGCTGAGATCCACCGCCACCCACCTCTTTCTCCTCTCCCTCTCCCTCTCGATCTCACCGACATCCAACCACCTCTCTCTCCTCTCTTCCGTCCTACCACCTCCTCATCTCCCTTCTGTCCGTCCTCCCCTGCCGCCCACTTCTCTCTACTCTCCCTCTTCCTCTCGACCTCGCTGACATCTGACCACCTCTTTCTCCTCTCCTCCGTCCTACCGCCCACTCTTCCTCCTCTTGTCCTCATACCCCTCCTCTATCAGATCGATGGCACCATAAAAAGGATTCAACTCATTCACTTGTCCACGCAGGTGAAGGTGTGCAGTGGATTTAACCCGACTCGCTACCTGACTTGACCCGCTATATTAGATGCGGACCCACGAATTAAATCACCAGCTGCTTGCTTTTGACTGCTCGAATGGGTACGAGCTCCCGCGAGAGTGTTTGACAGCTTCCTGATCTGCGTAGCAAAAAAAAAAATAGAAAAAAAATTCTCGCATCTTTGCTCAACACCTGCCCTTCGGATCTCACACTGTGTCTCCTCTTCTACAGTTGTGGTTTGCCATAGATCAGGTTGTTGTTGTCTGATGAACCAAATAGCTGCTTCTCCCTGTTGTGTTTGATGAAGCACCACCTTGTGGTGCGGAAAAATTCTTGAAGTAAACTTTGTTTTATTGGATGAAAAATTACAACAGATGCAATCCGATTACAGAAGAGGAGAGAGTTTTGAGTGGATCTCCCATTTGTTTAATGCTGGGTTCTTTCGTATAGCAGTGGAGAGTGAATTTCTCTGTTGACGAACTGAAACTGGAAGCTTGATCTTCAGACCTTCTTCTTACTCACTGGTGAAGTGTGCGACTTCAATTAATGGATAAAAAAATCTCAAAGTGATTAAACTTGAAATCAGCAAGTTAGAATAAGTAAACTCTTTTGTTCGCTTGAACTCTCTAAAGTCGAGAATGTTTTCAGAAGCTCCACCTCTTTCTTTATAGCTTCTCACATCCATTTATAGAGATTTTAAGGGTATAACTGACCCGTTGAATCTCTCCATAATGAGATTAATTCTCCATTATGTGGAAAACGTAGGTGTTAAATAGCCCAGTTTGATGGCTGTCAGTTACAGCAGACACATGTCTCGCATTGATGAACAAAACGCGGACGTCGTAGTTGTAGTGAACGCGAAGCTCACAGGCTCGCTTCTGTGTTGGAACGCGGAGCTGCCTAATCCTACATTAGAAGCTGAACGCGACCTTGCTTGAGATCCGCGTTTAAAGGAGCAGCGAGAGTGTCGTGTTTGATAAAGAGCGCGAGATTCGCATTGATGTAGTGTCAAGTTGCACTTAGGGTTAAAACGTGACCCTCGCGTTGGCTTAAGGTCTGTGTTTGAGGCTTTGTCCTCTGATTTTTAGACAGCCTACAAGACTCCCTCTAAAATTTTCGAAACCCCATAATTGACTGGAAAAGATTTCGAAATACTTTGGACTCTATGTTGACATGGTTTCTGTGATTGGACTGACAATCATTTGAAATGCTCTAAGTCTGAACTTCTCTGGATTCTATCTTCGTGAATGTAATGTTAAACTGCTTGAAGCCCCAGGGAAGATTGACGTAAGTATCTAGAAACGCAATCTAGAACTTTTTCAAGCTTTGATTTAGTTGTTGGTGTATTGTTGAACCGATTGAAGTGTCGATGTCTTTTACCAATGTACTGTTAAACTATTGTAAAAGTGATGACGTGATTGCATCTCAATTTTGCATTATTATCATCATGCATATTTATTCTTGATTATTCTTTATTTAACTTTGCTATTTAACTCTCTTTTGATTATGGTGTGTAGTTACTTAAATGGGAAGATAAGGATAGAGGACGCTTCTATTTTATTCTAAATTCTATCTAAATTTGAATTTCAATTTAAATCAAAATAAAATCAAGAGAAGAAAAGAATATATCATCATTTTCACAATTAAAATTCAAAATCAGAAGATACATTTCTAGAAGATCGATGGGATAAAACTAATCCTAATTGGAGATAAGGAGGATAATTCAAATTAAATTTAGAGTTCAAAATAAATTCAAACTCGAATTCAGATTGAATACCTCTTAGTATTAGAATCATAACTTTCGTTACAGAAATTCAAATCAGATGATTCAAGATGCTACAGAAAGATGACTTGAAGGGCTATAATTCTTATGTTTGTCATTATATCAAATTCAGCCATCTGCTGAGTCATATTCATCAATCAATATGCCATGCTGCAGATCAATTCAGAATTGAATTTCTCATATTAAATTGGGATTGTATTAAACCTCATAATGTGTATCTTATTGTGGCTGGTTCTGAAGCCTATTTAAAGAACTGAAATTTTTCATAATCAAATATCTTCACATTAGAGATCAAAGCTTAGGGTCTTCTTTAGTTTCTTTTTTTTCTTCTCTGAATTTCTTTTGTAATTTTAGTTTTTTTAGTTAGAGAGAAATATTTGTAAAGAGAAGAAAGACTTCTTGTAATCGATGGTGGCAACTTCAATAAGGATTTTTTTATTCTTTTACTCAATCTTCTTCTTATTATTTTACTTGCTTTATTTTGTTTATGCACTTCTTTAGATTTCATCTCCATGCTTTGTTTTACTTTTATCATGCTTAGCTAATTATTTTCTTGACTTGCTAATCTCTCCACCACTACTTCTAATTCTATTTTAAGATATACTGATTGAATCATATGCATGCCTACTCCAAGCTTTACAAAAGCAAGTGTTCTTGAAGGCACATGAGAATGGGAACTAGGTTAAATATTTTCTAGTACTTTTCAATGATTTTTCTTATCTTATGCTTGATTGACACCTTGATATTTTAATGCTAAACTTTGGTTAGTGTTATTTCAAATAATGATCTTGTTTCTATCTTATGTATCTTACTTGATTTTGTAGTAGACTACCATGTTAGAATTTAAAGTGAAGTAGATTCTTGCATAGGTTAGTAAGTTAGTGGTGGTAAATGATTAGTTAGTCTAATTCTTTAACTCTTTTCTAAACCTAGATTAAACATCAACTCCATATTCTTCTTTTCAGTCTAGCACTTAACAATTGAGTTCCTTTTCTTAGAAGAATACTACAAATTTAGTATTTAAGGAGATATCGAAAAGTTCTATCGCATTCCTCCTTGTGGATTCGACTCGCTTAGGCACTTGCTACCGCGAAAAAATTGTGAAAGACAGAGACTTAACTGACATTCAGATAACATCTTTCTAACCTTAACCTCTCTCTGTTTTTGACAGTCAAATTTTAGCGTCGTTGCTAGAGAGGGGAAAAATATTTTTTTATTCACTATTTGTTTAATTTTTCTTCTCTGTTTTAGTGTGTAGGTAAAGTTTACAGGATTTAGTAACTGTAGTGCAGAAATAGCATCTCTGAAACTCTGCTCAAGAAGGCAGAACACCAGAATCACCCACCTTGCCACGGAAACGCGGTAAAAGCCGTGTTTCCGCAGCTATAGAGTGGAGTTGATCACTCTATTTCTTTGCTGGGTGATTGAATTGCAATTCATAACTAATGTTGTTTGTACTTTTTTTCATGTTAACCTGCTATATGTACTAATTCTAATTCAGCAGTAACTCGTACGTGTAATTGTTTAAAATACGGTTAGATATTGCATCATAGTGCATTCTTTTAATTCTGTTTCATTTTAAATTACTATTGAAGAGTGTTGAAGATAAGGTTCGTCTGCATTGCATCTAAATTAGAAAACAGTTTTAGGTGATTTACAATTATTTTGAGGATTACTTATCTATTTACTCGCATACCTTACACTAAAATGAATTAAGGGCAAATCTATAAACAAGATAAGATGGGAAAGTCATTACCCTTTCTTAGCCCACAAATCATCTCCTCACTCACTAATCAAATCCTAATTAAAATATGAGTAGATGCTGGCCCTAGGAACATCTCTGACTCAATAGGAAATTCTCCCAAGGAAGAAGTTATTAGAATTTAATTCTTTTCAAATCGGTGACTAAGGTAGGGGATTGAGAGGCGAAACTTCGAAAGTTGGTGGTTTGACTTAATTAGGTTCGTCGCTTTTACACAGATACCTTCCACCAATCTTACCACCTATCTGGCCGATTAACTTGTGGTTAGATTCTGCAATATACCTCCCGCGGATAATCTACAATTAGGAGTCATCTAATTCTAAGTTTACCTTAGAATAAGATTGATTGAAAATTTTCTTTTATTTGATTGACTGGGTGATCTAGTTTCTACTAATTGTGCTTGTCAGTTTGGTCGAGAAACCCACTACATTTAGGTTAACCAAGAACAATTCACCACTAAAATATAATAAAAAATAAAAATATATCCTATGGCCTATCCACACTAATTTGGTTTTGATCCATTCTATAGGCCAAACCCACCTTTCCATTCACCAACCTCTTTTTCGAGCTATCATTATTATACCCAACCCACTCTCTCATCTTTTACTTCTTATCCTACCATTTGGTATGATTATTATCATAATCCATCTTATTCTTTAGAACAATGTCCTTCAATAGGGTGTCCGTTAGGACCAGGTCAAAATCAATTCCATACATTTCAAAGACCTACGAGTGTATCCTATCCATTAAATTTCAATTCGGAGGGTTGGAATTATTTTGACTCTGCGGGGGACCAATCACAACAAATGCTCAGTGACTATGTTCAACACTTGAGCCACCTAGATATGATGGCAAGTGAGTTAGCTTGTGAATAAAAGAAGGATTCATTTTTTACTCACCCTATTCTTGATTCAAATCCAACTCAATTCATGTCAATTCAAGAACATATCAATCTTGACAAAATGAACAGAGTCCAAACTACGAGACCCATATCAATTCTAGATCACATCAACATGTCTACTTATTCCATCAATAACACTCAATCTGTTTCTGAGACAAAATCTTCAATTCTAGATCACAATCGTTTTCATGAAGCAAACAAGTTCAATACTTGTGAGAAGTCTGTTGAGGAAGTGTGCATATTTGATGACTTTCCTCGATTTCGGGACAAAGTGATTAGAGATCATTTTGCTAAAATTACACCTCGTAGGAGAAAGTTGAGTCATATTGTGAAGATAAATGTGATGAGATGAATCTTTGTGTTTGGATAAATTATTTCGAGATGATTTGGACACACAGATGCCTCCCGAAGAGATAGTTGAATTATCTTGTGAGGATGCTTGTGAAGATGATGAGCTTTTATTTCTTGATGTAATGTTTAAGGATGAGTACGATCATAGTAGTGAGATGACATATGTTAATAATTTTAACTTAAAGGTTCCCTTTGATGGAAAACTTGATTTAAGTATTTTATATTTAATGAACCAACCAATGATTAATCGCTTGAAAGAATAATTCAAGAACTTCAAATTGACCAAAGCTTTGAAACCTTTTCAAAGATGAACTTAAGTGTTTGGATGAATCGATTAGGGATGCTTTGGTTAATTACACACCTCTAAAAGAAATGATTAATTTAAGTTTTGAGGAGATGTGTCACGCCCTATTTCCCAAAGTACGGTATAGCAGTACGTGATATGATCGATGACGTGTATGAAAATACACCTAGAAGGTGGGCGAATAGGTGTAAAACTAATCAAATGCAAATTCTAAATAATAATAGATACTCAATAAATACTCAATAAATACTTCTCCTCCTTTTTGTCATGCATCAAAAGGGTAAGCAAAACAAACAAATTTTTTAAAAACAAATATAGATTTCATATAAGAAAAAACTCATGAATCTATAATACAATTATTTAGTTCACCACAAATGAAAGAAAATCTGTTAAAATCAAGTAGCTTAGTAAAAATATTTGCTAGTTGAAAATCAGTTGAAACATAATCAATTTTAATATCTCCTTTCTCATAGTGGTCTCTAAGAAAGTGATACCGAATTTCTTTGTACTTTGTCTTACTATGTTAATTTGCATTTTTAGTCATATGAATAGTACTAGTATTATCACAAAATATTTTAATATGATCATAATGTAAACATAGTCAAGGAGAGTATATTTCATCCAAAGAATTTGTGCACAAGAAGCTCCGGCCGCAAATTTACTCCGCCTCGGCGGTTGAGAGGGATATAGAATTTTATTTCTTGGAAGACTATGAAATAAGACAATTTCCTAAAAATTGATAAGTTCCACTAGTACTCTTCCTATCATTCTACAACCGGCATAGTCAGCATCTAAAAAACTGTCATAGAAAATTCTCCGGTCTTCGGATACCAAGCTCATTCCAATAGTGCCCTTAAGATATCTAATAATGTATTTTACTACAATCAAGTGGGACTCTTTAGGACAAGATTGGAATCTAGCACATAAACACACATTAAACATAATATCTGGCCTACTAGCCATTAAATACAACAAACTACTAATCATGCTCCTATAGAGTTTAATGTCTATATTTATACCTTGTTCATCCTTATCAAGTTTTATTGTGGTAGCTATAGGAGTCTTGCTTGATTTTGCATCTTCAAGTCCAAATTTCTTGATGAGTTCCCTTGTGTACTTAGCTTGATTTATAAAAATTCCATCACTCCTTTGCTTGATTTTGAGTCCAAGGAAGTAGTTTAGCTCGCGCATCATAGACATCTCAAACTCATTATTCATGCATAATTAAAAATGTTTACAAAGCTTTTCATTAGTAGATCCAATATAATATCATCAACATAAATTTAAACAATTAAGATATCACTATCTACATGCTTTACAAACAAAGTGGTATCTACTTTACCTTTTACAAAACTATTTAAATAAAGAAAAGCTGAAAGTTTTTCATACCAAGCTCTTGGAGCTTGTTTTAAACCATATAAAGCTTGTTTGAGATAGATGGCTTATTTTTGTTTTTCGTACATTCGGCAATGATATGTCTAGGTTTCCGACAGTTGAAACAAATGATTTTCTTGTCCTCTTTCCCTTACCATCATCTTCTATTGTTAAACTTAGCCTTATTGTACATCCTCCTTACAATTTTCACAAGGAGGAAAAGATCTTTATCATCATCTTCTTCTTCATTATCGTCGGAGATGGTAGGAGTAGACTTGAAGGCAATCGTCTTTGTTTTTTGCGGCGTTGTTTCTTCTCTAGTCTTCCTCTCCATCTCATGAGTCTTAAGATTTCTGATAAGACTTATGAGTCTATTTCTTTCTTGTTATTGAGCTCTTTTAAAGTTGTAGCCTTTAACTCCTATGATGGTGGTAGAGTATGAATGACCTTCCTCATCTTTTGGTCGTTGTCTATAGCGTCACCTAAAGAAGCAAGACCATTAGTGATTTTAATAAATTTTGTAACCATATCATTAATAGAATCATGTTCATGCATAGTGAAATTCTCATATTGGGCACGTAAGAGATCAATTTTAGCCCTCTTGACTTGTGATGTTTCCTCGTGAGTGACCACTAAGTGTGACCCAATCTCAGAGGCGGATTTGCAATGAATGATTCTAACTATGTCGTCATTGTTCAAGACTTAAAGCAATGCATAGTGTGCCTATACATTGGCATTAAATTCCTTGATGGTAATGTCGGACCAAGTGTGCTTATCATCAATGGTACACTAAAGGATTTAGTCACCGCCATTGCAACCCGGCTTCCTAGGGATTGCAAAAATACGATCATCTTAACCTTCTATATGGGAAAGTTAAGGCCATCAAACTTGAGAGGGGTCTTAATACCTTCGGCCATCTTTACTATAGTGGATGAGAATGAAGATATTAATGAAGTGATTAACAAATAGGATCTCTCTAAGGTGGTTAAGCCAAACTCTAGAGACCAAAACTCTGATACCAATTAAAAATACACAGGTGAATAGGTGTAAACCTAATTAAATGAAAATTCTAAACAATTTATAATGAATGATGTAACTGATCACTCAAAATAAGAATTGAAGTCGTATTCCCCGTGAGGGGCTTTAAACTTCTCCTCGTAATTCCTCTAGATAAGAGTTGAGGTGCGCAATTGCTATCTTATTGAGATGAGTAAAAATCGACATAATGAATGAATAATAAACAAGTAAATAAAATAGGGACAATAAGACAATCACAAACAAGAAAGACTTATTTCGAGGTTTGAGCCTCTGCTCTATATCCCCGCCTTCACCACTATAAAGGATTTCACAATTCACTAATGGATCTTCCTCAAAGGGCCTTACAACAAGGAATTACAACTACTTAGAGTACATAACTCCCCAACTCAATCCTCTACACCATAAGTAGCACAAAGTCAATTGAGATTACAAGCTCTTGGTGATCAAGAGATCACAAACACTCTTACAGCTCTCTTACAAATCCCTATAGAGTAAAAAATAGATTTGACGCTCAAGGATATATGTGAGAGTGAAAATCAGAATAGAGAGAATATAAGAGCATAAAACTCAATCAAAAAGTTTGGAATTGAAAGCATAAAAAAACTTTAAAAACTTTTTCACTTTGAAAGCAAAACTTTGATTTTCAATAGAATTTGTTGCAGTATGAATTCAATCCCAATGACCCTTTATATAGGCTGTAGAAAGCCACATTAAGAATAGTTTACCAGATTATAAAGGGAAGAATTTGGCCCTCAGAATTCAAAAGCCCACGTTTTAAAAACATGTTTAAAAGATAGATTTTGAAATCTAGCTATTACTGCCATTCTGGCAGTCTATCGGTTGACCGGCCGGTTGACCAGCCCAGTTTAAAAAATCCGACCATTGACCTTTGGTTGACTGCTCGGTCGACCGGTTCTAACCGAGACCAGAGCATTACAGTCGGTCGACACATCGATCCACCGCAAGGAAGAGCGGTTGACCGGTCGGTCGACTGTGAATATGCACTAACATGCACACCCCTCTGCTAGTGGTTCGGTCGACCGTCCTGGCCTGAAATAGGCATGGTCGACTGCCCGGTCGACCAACCTAGGCCAAAACCAGCGCCAAGGTCTGTTTTGAAAATAATGAAAACTTTGTAAATAATTTTGTATAGGTTTTGAAGGGGAAAAATATGTATAGCTAGGAGATACAAGTTTTAAACTTCAATAAAAATATTTAAGAAAATGTGGAACATGCATCAAGACTAAACATGTCAAAAACACAATACAAAATAAATTGTTCTTTCGAAAACATGCATTTTTGTGTGTGTATTTCAGAATCAAATCTATATTCTACTCTTTAATAAACTATGTTCTTACAAGATTCTAAGCGACTACAAGAATCTTCAAGCGTGCTTCTCTAATAGCGACGTTGAATGCTTTGAGCTTCAATCCCGTACTTGAGTACCCTTGAGCCATCAACACCTTTTTCTAGAGGAAGAATCCTATTGGTTCTTGAACCCTAAAACACACTTAAAATACTTGAACTTGCTTAGTACTAATAACTACATATGCTTTGTTATCATAAAAACACAAAACAGGTGATTGTAACCTTTGGGCCAACAGTGTACACACAGGGAGGTAGTCTCTGTGTATACACGTTAAGCTTCCAGTAGACCTGCACAGGTATCAAAATGAAGCAAGAATACTGCTGATATTTTATATAACACATGTAACAATAGTACATAACGCCATCTCATAAAGTACCAAAAACAGAGTACATATGAGTCCATCAAAACATTTATAAAGATGTACGGTACAACTACATAACTATAACACAAAAGAGTACAGTTATGAAACATACTACAAGCCAAAAGAGATAAAATGTCATGAACAGTCCTATTGCTGCTCAGCTAGACCGTAAAATATTCCTGGTCCTCCATTGAGGGTGAAACCATGGGATCTATATCTGGGCATGTAAACTCAGGGTCTCAGATGCGACCCAGCAAGCAAGTGTACAAAGGACAAATAAGGAAATAATGGAATAATACTACATAAACTTATACCTAGAATAAACAGGATATACACAGGGAAGTAAATCTGCACAATACTAACTGTGAGTGTAAAACAAGCGCCATGAGACCTAATGATCATGAAGCTTTGATCAGGTGTGTATATCTCGTGCATACACGGGATCACAACCTTAAACAAGCCCCTGGCTATTGAGACCAAGGGTCAGCCCGCTAAGACTGTAACAAGTAACGAGAAACGAGAGCTCAATTAGTTATAACAATAGGTAGGCATCACTACCACATCTCCTGCAGTGGGACTATAATGGATCCAAATACCATCCAACAAGATCTAGTTGATCGGCCACCAATATTGCATATTATCATCACATTCCTATATTATTTGTTTAATAAACTCTCTATTTAATTATCTTTTTGTCTAATTATTTGCAGGGCCTTTACTAAATGAAAGAGGAGAGAAAATGAGCCCAAAAGCCTAATAAATTCAGATTAAATCAAAATCAAGGATGAGGGCAAATATTCAGCTGAAAATCAGAGCAAATCAGAGAGATAACACTATATAGAAACCGATTAAATTCGGATTTTTATGAATCTATTTCGGTTAGCTGAATATCAACACTGATTTTGTCAATCCAGAGCTCAAAGGAAAAATCCCAATAGATAAAAGTGTTGGAACTTATTTTGATGATAACAAATCTAATTTGTATTAACTTTGTATATTTTTTAGATATTTGTTAAAAGCCTTGATCACACACAAAATAGTCCTATTAGTAGACTTGTCCCTTCCTATTAGTAGACTTGACCCTTCCTATAGTCAACTAATACAATGTCTAGTCGACTTATCAAAGTACTATAGTCGACTAAGTCTTGTCTAGAAAAGATATCAACTTTTTGTTTCTTAACTGTTAGCAGTATTAGTCAACTTATCAACATTACAAGTCGACTAATACATATTGTAGTCGACTAATACATGTTGTAGTCAACTTATAATTTCTGCTGGTCGACTAATAGTAATTTTCAGAAACTTGCATATCTATATCCGTCTTGATGTA
This sequence comes from Agave tequilana, assembly GCA_038442645.1. NCBI lineage: Eukaryota > Viridiplantae > Streptophyta > Magnoliopsida > Asparagales > Asparagaceae > Agave > Agave tequilana. The sequence goes on from JAVJIF010023501.1 coordinate 23,500, forward strand.
GTCGACTTGCTTCTTTGACTAGTCGACTACCCAGTCGAAAATGCCTATACTAGTCGACTTACTCCCTACCCTAGTCGACTTATAACAATTTCTGACTGTTAAACAGTTATTGATTTTCTGGTGCTTATCAAACGTTTTAATAATCAAATTTGTCCTGATAACTGCCCTAACTGACCATAGATTTTAGTTATAAATAGGGATGTTGTTCTAGGCAAAATACACCAATTCATATGATTAGTTTTCTGTCCAAACTTTATTGAAATATTCTGTTTTCCAGAAAACTAGTTTCACTTTCTGTTCTTCATACAAATTTCAATCCTCTAGTGAAGAATTCTGAGAGTCCACCTATAAGAATCCTTATTCACGATCACATACAAGTTCTCAAGGCTTATAGGTTATTTTGTAATCACTCAAAGAGAAGTATTGTACAAGGTTATCTTCTTGGCGTTGAGAAGAGGTGTACAAGAAAATTGTCTTCTTAGTGTAGAGAAAAGTTGTACAGATTTTGCAAAGGTTATTTGTCAAGTGGTGTACAAGGTGTTTGTTTTGGGTATACAAAATCAAGGATAAGTAAAATCTCAAGCGGGTTGCTTGAGGACTGGATGTAAGTCAAAAGGACTGAACCAGAATAAAATCTCTTGTGTTTGCGTTTTTTCTGAGATTATTTTTTTTAATGCAAGTTATTTTATTTAACGCTAATTATCTTTGCTTGAGTATTGTGTTGACATATTTTTAGATCCTACGATTGGTATCAGAGCCTTGCATACCCGGTTAACACCCTACGAAAATGGTAACAGAGTTTCCTTCATCACAATTCAAAGAAGGACATTCTACACAACGTCCACCACTATTTGATGGATCCAACTACAACTATTGGAAGTGTAGAATGAAGATCCACTTACAATCACTCAACTATGAACTCTGGAACATAGTAGAAGAACCTACACCAAGCCGACTACCAATTACAATGCCTGGAGTGAAGAACAAAAGAAGTCTGCAAATCTTGATGCCAAAGTAATGAACACGCTTTTCTGTGTCTTGAACAAAGAAGAATTTAATCGCATGTCAACGGCCATATCTGCAAATCAAATATGGCAGATTCTACAAGTAACCCATGAAAGTGTTGGCCCAAGGTTACAATCACCCTTGTTTAGTGTATTTTGATGATTACAAAACATATTAGTTATTTGTACTAATAACAATTGTTGTTTAAGTGTGTTTCAGGTTTATTATCATACTAGAAGTACTCTCACTCAAATACAAGGTTTTTGGACTCAAGACAATTCAATTTGGGCTCAAGTTGCAATATTGAAGATCAAGTGAAGATAGCCCACCTTGAAGAATAGCTTTGAAGTCCTTTAGAAGTTTGTAAGTTTAGAATGTTAAAGTTTGAATATAGGAAATTTGGCTCTAGGATTTGCACACACACTTGTTTCATGTATTTCCTATGTTTTGAAAATAGTTATTGAAAATGGTTATTTCTAAGTTTTATGCCTTAGTTTATATATACATGTACCAAAGCTTTATATCCTGAAAAACTTGTTTAAAACATGTGTATAAACTATTTTCTGCATAATACTTAGCTATATGTATTTTCAAAATATTTATCAAAATTTTTCTAACTCAAAACAGCCCAGTTTTTCAGTTTCAGGCAACATCGGTCGACCGGCCCGGTCGACCGACGATGTGCCTGGACATGCACTGTTTGTGCATGTCCGTCGGTCGACCGGACCGGTCGACCGACGGAGAGCATTCTGCTCTCGGGAATTTTCGGTCGACCGGATCGGTCGACCGGAAGAAGGAAACTGTGTTTCCTCCTTTTGGGTCGGTCGACCGAACCGGTCGACCGGGAGCCAACGGCTACTTCCAGCTGGCCTGGCGGTCGACCGGACCGGTCGACCGCCAAGCCTGCAACTTAGCAACGGCTCTTTCCTCTTTGGGATTTTCTGAAAATCTGTTTTCTTTTTCTGTTTTAACAGACTTTTGGAGAGTTGTTGGGGTGCTTTTGCAGGTTGAATTAGGTGAAAAGAAAATGTTTTTAACTTATTTTCAACCCTATAAATAGAGGAGAAGTCTCTCCTTCATATCACTTAGAAAAATCCTCAAGTTTTGTTGTTTTCAAAAGAGAAAAGAAAAATTGTTTGAAGCTTTCAATTCCTACTCTTTCAAGATTGTTTTTCAGTTGTGTTTGATTCTCTATATCACTCTACAACTGAAGTTTTCTCACCACACTTCATAGAGCCAAAAATCCTATACTCATTCTATAGTGAAGTTGTAATTGAAGTGAGAGTGTTTGTAAAAGAGTTTGAGAAATAGTGTAGTGATCTTGTTGTGATCACTTTGTTCTTGTATTCTTTCCTTGTGGAGCAACCTCTTCGGTAGAGGTCCTTTGTACTTGGTGGAGCTCGGTGCTCGGTCTTCGGTAGACCAATTGTAAAGGCATCCTCGGTGGATAGTGGAAACCCTTCACGGAGGTGAAGGCGGGGACTAGAGCAAGTGTGCTCGAACCTCGAAACAAATCATCTTGTTTGCGATTGCCTTTGCGTTATTCTTGCTTTCAATTTCTCTTGCTTTATATTGTCTTGAATTATTTGCTTGAGAACTAACCCTCTACTTGTGCAATCTAGTCTTGTTTACTTTACTTGCTATACTTGTTGTGTTACATTGTGTGCATTTCATTTCTCATCATCATACTTGGCATTGATCGATCACACCTCAATACAACACGGTTGCATTGCGCACCTCTAACCCATATCTAGGGGAATTGGGAGGAAGGAGTTCAGAACCTCGCAAGGGGTATTCGGCTCTTAGTCGTGTTTTGAGAGATCGTTGCATCACTCATTTAATTAAAAGTTTAAAAAGATCATTAGATTAGCATTCACACCTATTCACCCCCCCTCTAGGTGTTTTTCAATTGGTATCAGAGCTTGGACTCTAGGATTTGGTTTAACCACCTTAGAGAAGATCCTAATTTGCTAATCATTTCATTCATATTCATATAATAAAAATGGCCGATGGAATTAAAACCCCTCCTAAGTTTGATGGACTTAACTTTCCCATATGGAAAGTTAAGATGACCGTGTTTTTACAATCTCTAGGTAGCCGAGTTGCAAAGGCCGTGACTAAGTCCTTTAGTGTACCCCCCGGTGACGAATCCACTTGGTCCGAAATAGAGACTAAGGAATTCGATGCCAATGCCAAAGCTCACTATGCACTTCTTCAAGCCCTAAATGATGATGACATAGCTAGGGTTATACATTGCAAATCCGCATTTGAGATTTGGTCACACTTGATAGTCACTCATGAGGGGACCTCACAAGTAAAGAAGGCTAAGATTGACCTTCTTCGGTCTCAATATGAAACATTTAGCATGCAAGACAATGAAACCATAGATGATATGGTTACAAGATTTACCAAGATTACTAATGGACTCTCTTCTTTAGGTGAAGATATCAACAATGATCAAAGAGTAAGGAAGATCATCCGGGCTCTTCCTCCTTCATGGGAAGTTAAAGCTACAACCTTGAAGGAACTCAATGACAATGAAGAGATGGAGCTCATAGGTCTCATTGGGAACCTCAAAACCCATGAGATGGAAAGGAAAGTAAGGGAGGATATGGCTCCCTCCAAAAAGAAGACTATCGCCTTCAAGAGTCAAGCTACACACTCCGATGAAGATGATGAAGAAGAAGATGATGAGGAGCTCTCACTCCTTGTTAAGAATGTCCGGAGGATGTACAACAAGGCGAAGTACCAAGGTAGAAGGAGATGGCAAGGAGGCAAAGAAGAAAGAAAGATCATATGCTTCAATTGCCAAAAACCGGGACACATTGTGGCGGAGTGTCCGGAAAAAGCAAAGCCTTCCACTTCAAAGAAGCCTTACAAGAAGAAGGCTATGAAGGCAACTTGGGATTCGGAGACCGAATCCGAGGAAGAAATAGACACCGCTAACATGTGCTTCATGGCTAATGAAGGCACAAGCAAGGTAACCTCTTCCCCTTCTCATGATAATGAACTTTCTATGGATGTGTTAGAAGAGGCTTTTGTTGAGTTGTCACAAAACTATGATTTCTTAAAGAAAAAGTATATTAAAATGAAAAAGGAAAATGAATCTTTAAGTCTTCAAGTTTTTACTCTTACAAAAGAAAAGGATGAGTTGGTTTCCACTTTGGCCACTACCAAAAATGATTTTGAAAAATATAAGATCTCTTGCAAAGGTAAGGCCCCACTAATTGATTCAAATGAAGTTTCTATGCTTAAGGAAAGATTAGATTCATTAAGTGTTGTTTTGAAAGATTGTGAGTTTAACAAGAAGAAAATTGAGGCTATGTTTCCTAAGAAACAAGCCCAAAGAAAAATGCTCATGCTCATGTTCATATTCATGCTACACAACCTAAACAACATGGCAAAACCCCAAAACATGCTCACACTACACATCATGCTTTCATGTATAGAAAAGTGTACTCATGTTCACATTGTGGGCGGAAAGGACACTTAGCTAATTTTTGTTATGATAGACTAAGTGCATCACATCATAATGTTTGGGTTCGTAACACTAACTTTCAAGGACCCAAGAAAGTTTGGGTACCAAAGTCAACAATTGTTTTAAATGATGTAGGTACTTTCCAAAGCCCAACGACGTAGAGGTTTGTGGTATCTTGATAGCGGTTGCTCAAGGCACATGACTTGGGACATCAACAACTTTGCAACCCTATCAAGATATCATGAAGGTGGCACCGTCACCTTCGGAGATGACGCCAAGGGTAAAATCATCGGTATTGGTAATGTAAAACTTGGCACCTCTCCTTTAATTGAAAATGTAGTTTTAGTTGATGGCCTCAAGCATAATCTCTTGAGTGTTAGTCAACTTTGTGATAAAGGTTTTGATGTTGTTTTTGATAATGTTGCTTGTAAAGTTATTGATAGAATTTCTAATGTTTGTGTATTTTCCGGTTTTCGTGAAAGTAATGTTTATATGATTGATATGTTAAATATGTCTTGTAATATTACTTGTTTGAAAGCCCTCGATGATGACTCTTGGTTGTGGCATAGGAGATTAGGGCATATTTCTTTTGATCACATTTCTAGGTTAAACACAAAGGAAATGGTGAAAGGTATTCCTTGTTTGAATTTTGAAAAGGACCGAGTTTGTGACGCATGTCAATTTGGGAAACAAACTAAGTCTTCTTTCAAGTCAATTAAGGATATCATGACATCACGTCCTTTGGAGTTAATCCATATGGATCTATTTGGCCCAACACAAACCAAAAGTCTAAGTGGGAATAGATTTGCTTATGTTTTGGTTGATGATTTTTCAAGATTCACTTGGGTTTTCTTTCTTGAACATAAAAGCCAAGCATTTTCATATTTCCAAATTTTTAAGAAAAGAGTTGAAAAAGAAAAAGATGTTTCGATTTTGAGAATAAGAAGTGATAGAGGAGGTGAATTCATTAACCAACCCTTTACCACTTTTTGTGATGAACATGGAATAAAGCATGAACTTTCTTGTCCTAGAACTCCACAACAAAATGGAGTAGTTGAACGGAAAAATAGAACATTACAAGAGATGGCTAGGACAATGCTAAGTGAATATGGTCTACCACATTATTTGTGGGCCGAGGCCGTAAATACATCATGCTACATATCAAATCGTGTTTTCTTGTGTAAAAATACAACTAAAACTTCTTTTGAAATGTATTTTTCTAGAAAACCTAATGTTTCCTATTTTAAAGTTTTTGGTTGCAAATGCTTTGTTTTAAACACAAAAGATTTTTTAGGAAAATTTGATCCTAAATCTTATGAGGCTATTTTTGTAGGTTACTCAAACACTAGTAAAGCTTATAGAGTTTTCATTAGATCATCTTTGACTATTGAAGAGTCTATTCATGTTAAGTTTGAGGAATCTAACAAGTTTGTTAAGAATGTTGTAGAAATAGATGCTTTGCATGAAGGCTTGGAGAAAGTCACCTTGGAGGATGCTTCTACCATGGGAGACAAGCCAAAGGATGATGATGGAAGTGAAGCCAAAGTGGAAGAGGCCCAAGGAAATGAACATCAAACAATTGAGGTGGAGCCTACTCAACCACTACCTAAGGATTGGAGATTCAATCCTCATCATCCCAAGGACCTCGTCATAGGTGAAGTATCAAAAGGGGTAACTACTCGCTCTAAAATTCAAGATTATTGTGGCCACTTTGCATTTATTTCACACATAGAACCCAAAAATGTGCTCGAAGCCGAGGCCGATTCATATTGGTTGCTAGCCATGCAAGAGGAGCTCAATCAATTTGAGCGCAACCAAGTTTGACACCTTGTTCCTAGGCCCCACGATAGACCAACAATTGGTACTAAGTGGATCTTTAAGAATAAGTTGGATGAATCAGGTAATGTAGTTAGAAACAAGGCTAGGTTAGTTGCCCAAGGTTACACTCAAATCGAAGGGATCGATTTTGAAGAAACCTTTGCACCCGTAGCACGGCTTGAAGCCATACGGATGACATTAGCATTTGCCTCATATAAAGATTTCAAATTATTTCAAATGGATGTTAAAAGTGCTTTTCTAAATGGATTTATTGAAGAGGAGGTGTATGTTGAACAACCCCCCGGGTTTGTTGATCCTACACATCCGGATTTTGTTTTTAAATTAGATAAAGCTCTTTATGGTTTAAAACAAGCCCTAGGGCTTGGTATGAAAGACTTTCCTCATTTTTGATTTCAAATGGTTTTAAGAAAGGTAAAATTGATACAACTTTGTTTACAAAACATGTAGAAAATGACATTCTTATTGTGCAAATTTATGTAGATGATATTATTTTTGGTTCTACTAATGAATCTCTTTGCAAAGCTTTTGAGTCATGCATGAAGGACGAATTTGAAATGTCAATGATGGGGGAGCTCAACTATTTCCTTGGACTCCAAATCAAGCAAAGGAAGGATGGGATCTTCATCAATCAAGCCAAGTACACAAAGGAACTAATCAAAAGGTTTGGGCTTGAAGGATCAAGAGTAAGCAAAACTCCCATGGCAACAACTACAAAGCTTGACAAGGATGAACAAGGTAAAAGTGTAGACATTAAATTATACCGTAGCATGATTGGTAGCTTGCTTTATTTGACGGCTAGTAGGCCGGATATTATGTTTTCCGTTTGTCTTTGTGCACGTTTTCAATCTTGTCCTAAAGAATCTCACATAATAGCGGTTAAACGCATAATTAGATACCTTAAGGGCACTATTGAAATGGGTTTATGGTATCCTAAAATCGGATTATTTGAAATGAAGAGTTTTTCGGATGCCGACTATGCGGGTTGTAGGGTAGATAGGAAGAGCACAAGTGGAACATGTCAATTCTTAGGTAATTGTCTTGTATCTTGGTCTTCCAAAAAGCAAAATTCGGTAGCCCTATCAACCGCCGAGGCGGAGTATGTTGCGGCCGGAGCTTGTTGTACACAAGTTCTTTGGATGAAACATACTCTCCTTGACTATGATTTACACTTTGATCATGTTAAAATATTTTGTGATAATACTAGTACTATTCACATGACAAAGAATGCAAATCAACATAGTAAAACCAAACACATTGACATTAGGTATCACTTTCTTAGAGATCATTATGAGAAAGGTGATATTGTTATTGAATATGTTTCTACCGATTTTCAACTTGCCGATATTTTTACTAAACCTTTAGATTATGCTAGATTTTCGTTTATTTGTGGTGAGTTGAATGTTTGTATTATAGATTCTTAAAATTAAAATTTTGTTTTTAACCCTTTTTGATGTATGACAAAAAGGGGGAGAATAAGTTTGTTGATATTTGGAAAATAAGTGTTTAAGTTTAAACTTTCTAAGTTTGATAAAGTTTGATACTATTTGAGTTTCATTTCATGAAGAAAAAGAAAGTTTGTGTTTATTTGAGTTTTTGGACAAAAACTATTGTGTTTGTTAAATGCTTTATGTATGCTTACATAGCTTTTCATATTCATGATAAATACATAGCATTGTTTGAGGGGGAGCTTTCCAAGCTTTTCCTCCTTTATTTGTTTCAATAACTTATATATTTTGTCATCATCAAAAAGGGGGAGATTGTTGGCCCAAGGTTACAATCACCCTTGTTTAGTGTATTTTGATGACTACAAAACATATTAGTTATTTGTACTAATAACAATTGTTGTTTAAGTGTGTTTCAGGTTTATTATCATACTAGAAGTACTCTCACTCAAATACAAGGTTTTTGGACTCAAGACAATTCAATTTGGGCTCAAGTTGCAATATTGAAGATCAAGTGAAGATAGCCCACCTTGAAGAATAGCTTTGAAGTCCTTTAGAAGTTTGTAAGTTTAGAATGTTAAAGTTTGAATATAGGAAATTTGGCTCTAGGATTTGCACACACACTTGTTTCATGTATTTCCTATGTTTTGAAAATAGTTATTGAAAATGGTTATTTCTAAGTTTTATGCCTTAGTTTATATATACATGTACCAAAGCTTTATATCCTGAAAAACTTGTTTAAAACATGTGTATAAACTATTTTCTGCATAATACTTAGCTATATGTATTTTCAAAATATTTATCAAAATTTTTCTAACTCAAAACAGCCCAGTTTTTCAGTTTCAGGCAACATCGGTCGACCGGCCCGGTCGACCGGCGATGTGCCTGGACATGCACTGTTTGTGCATGTCCGTCGGTCGACCGGACCGGTCGACCGACGGAGAGCATTCTGCTTTCGGGAATTTTCGGTCGACCGGATCGGTCGACCGGAAGAAGGAAACTGTGTTTCCTCCTTTTGGGTCGGTCGACCGAACCGGTCGACCGGGAGCCAACGGCTACTTCCAGCTGGCCTGGCGGTCGACCGGACCGGTCGACCGCCAAGCCTGCAACTTAGCAACGGCTCTTTCCTCTTTGGGATTTTCTGAAAATCTGTTTTCTTTTTCTGTTTTAACAGACTTTTGGAGAGTTGTTGGGGTGCTTTTGCAGGTTGAATTAGGTGAAAAGAAAATGTTTTTAACTTATTTTCAACCCTATAAATAGAGGAGAAGTCTCTCCTTCATATCACTTAGAAAAATCCTCAAGTTTTGTTGTTTTCAAAAGAGAAAAGAAAAAATTGTTTGAAGCTTTCAATTCCTACTCTTTCAAGATTGTTTTTCAGTTGTGTTTGATTCTCTATATCACTCTACAACTGAAGTTTTCTCACCACACTTCATAGAGCCAAAAATCCTATACTCATTCTATAGTGAAGTTGTAATTGAAGTGAGAGTGTTTGTAAAAGAGTTTGAGAAATAGTGTAGTGATCTTGTTGTTGATCACTTTGTTCTTGTATTTCTTTCCTTGTGGAGCAACCTCTTCGGTAGAGGTCCTTTGTACTTGGTGGAGCTCGGTGCTCGGTCTTCGGTAGACCAATTGTAAAGGCATCCTCGGTGGATAGTGGAAACCCTTCACGGAGGTGAAGGCGGGGACTAGAGCAAGTGTGCTCGAACCTCGAAACAAATCATCTTGTTTGCGATTGCCTTTGCGTTATTCTTGCTTTCAATTTCTCTTGCTTTATATTGTCTTGAATTATTTGCTTGAGAACTAACCCTCTACTTGTGCAATTTAGTCTTGTTTACTTTACTTGCTATACTTGTTGTGTTACATTGTGTGCATTTCATTTCTCATCATCATACTTGGCATTGATCGATCACACCTCAATACAACACGGTTGCATTGCGCACCTCTAACCCATATCTAGGGGAATTGGGAGGAAGGAGTTCAGAACCTCGCAAGGGGTATTCGGCTCTTAGTCGTGTTTTGAGAGATCGTTGCATCACTCATTTAATTAAAAGTTTAAAAAGATCATTAGATTAGCATTCACACCTATTCACCCCCCTCTAGGTGTTTTTCAGAAAGTACAAATAATATTAAAGAATCTAAAATTTCTGTTCTGGTTCACAGGTTCGAACTCTTAAAAATGAAGGAGAACGAAAGCATAGCAGAAATGGTTACAAGGTTCACTGACATTACAAATTTCTTATCATCCTTGGAAAGGAATACAGTCAAGTTGAAAAAGTTAGAAAGATTCTTCGTGCACTCACATCAGATTGGGAGAAGAAAATCATTGCAATTGAAGAAGCAAATGATCTCTCAACTATGTCATTAGAAAACCTTATTGGTAATTTAATGGCATATGAAGTACAACTTGAAGAGCGAAAAAAGGATGAACAACAACCTCTATTCAAGAAGAAAGTACTTGCCTTCCATACACCCTCAGATATGGACAATTCAGATGATGATGAAGAGGAGATGACAATGCTCTCAAGAAAATTTAGAAAATTCTTGAAGTAAGGTAAGTTTAATCCTATATGTTTTAATTGTAATAAAACAGGTCATATGAAGACGGATTGCCCATTACTCAAAAATAAAGGAAAATTTAAGAACAAAAAATTCAAAAAGAAGAAAGATTATCAGGCATCATAGGAGAATAGTGATTCCTCTTCCTCTAACGAAGAAGAAACCACTGAACATGCCAACATTTATTTTATGGCTCAAGAAGAAGATGAGGTACAATATACTGAACTATTAGATGCATTTCATGAACTATATAATGATCTTAAGAATTAAAAGATGAAAAATAAAGTTTGATCAAAAGAAAATTCTATTTATTTTTCTCAAATTTTTTCTGTAAATTCTCAAAAGGATAACTTTGAAAAAGTTATATTTTCATTGAAAAAGAATAATGAGAATTTCTTAAAAGAAAATATTTTACTTAAAAGAGAAACTATGTCTTTAAATGAAAGAATTTCTATTTTAAATAAAGACATGACAAGTTTCAAAGATAAATATGAAGAACTTTTGAATAAAGTGACAAAGTTTAATAAAGAAAAAGAAAATTTAAATGATATATTGTCATATCAAAAGTTTTCATATAATCATTTTGGACTTGAATTTTTAAAAGATAAGTACATTGGAATGGTTGTTCAAAAAATAATGTGGAAAGAACTACACATGTTTACAAAAGAATAATGATAATTCTTTTAAGAAGACCATGAAAACAAAGTATAAATATATTTGGATTCCTAAAAATCTAAATAATATGGATAAAAATGCTTATATTGCATCATATGTACATGATATATGTAATTCATGTAATTATGTTTATACTAACAGACGGAAACTAAATTCAAATTGGGTTTAGATTCCTAAAAATTAATATTCTGATCATGTTATGATTGGTGCCATTAATAATGTTTTATCTTATAGGTACCATACAAAGAAAAGAGAATACCTGATGATATAAGTTATTTCTAACATTTTAAAATATATCATATGTATGCTATGATGCAGGGGGAGAACACTTGTTATATATATTTGTTATAACCTGTTTTCTCCAGGGGGAGTTTCTTTAAGGGGGAGCTTGTGAATATACACAATGACATCATCAAAAAGGGAGAGAATGTTGGAACTTATTTTGATGATAACAAATGTAATTTGTACTATTTTGTGTATCTTTTAGATATTTGTTAAAAGATTTGATCACACACAAAAATAGTCCTATTAGTAGACTTGACCCTTCATATTAGTAGACTTGACTCTTCTTATTAGTCGACTTGACCCTTCCTATAGTCGACTAAGTCTAGTCTAGAAAAGATATCAACTTTCTGTTTCTTGACTATTAGTTGATTGTTAGCAGCATCAGTCGACTTATCAACAGTACTAGTCGACTAATACATGTTGTAGTCGACTTATAATTTCTGTTGGTCGACTAATAGTAGTTTTCTGAAACTTGCATATATGTATCAGTGTTGATGAAGTTGACTTGATTCTTTGACTAGTGGACTAACCTAGTCAAAAATGCCTATACTAATCGACTTACTCCCTACCCTAGTCGACTTGTAACAGTTTCTAACTGTTAAATAGTTATTGATTTTCTGGTGTTTATTCAACGTTTTAATATTCAAATTTGTCCTGATAACTGCCTAACTGACCGTAGATTTCAGTTATAAATAGGGATGTTGTCCCAGGCAAAATACACCAATTCATATGATTAGTTTTCTGTCCAAACTCTGTTAAAATATTCTGTTTTCTAGAAAATTAGTTTCACTTTCTATTTTTCACACAAATTCTAATCCTCTAGTGAAGAATTCTGAGAGTCCACCTATAAGAATTCTTGTTCACGATTACATACAAGTTCTCAAGGCTTATAGGTTATTTTGTAATCACTCAAAGAGAAGTATTGTACAAGGTTATCTTCTTGGTGTTGAGAAGAGGTGTACAAGGAAATTATCAAAGGTTGCTTGTCAAGTGGTGTACAAGGTGTTGGTTTTGCGTGTATAAAATCAAGGATAAAGAAAATCTCAAGCGAGTTGCTTGGGGACTGGATGTAGGTCAAGAAGACCGAACCAGAATAAAATCGCTTGTGTTTGTGTTTGTATTTTTTGAGATTTATTTTCTTTCATGCAAGTTATTTTATTTAACGCTAATTATCTTTATTTGAGTATTGTGTTGACATAATTTTTAGATCTTATAATTGGTATCAGAGCCCTGCATACCCGGTCAACACCCTACGAAGATGGCAACAGAGTTTCCTTCATCACAATTCAGAGAAGGACATTCTACACAACGTCCACCACTATTTGATGGATCCAACTACAACTATTGGAAGTATAGAATGAAGATCAACTTGCAATCACTCAACTATGAACTCTGGAACATAGTAGAAGAATCTACACCAAGCCGACCACCAATTACAATGCCTGGAGTGAAGAACAAAAGAAGTCTGCAAATCTTGATGCCAAAGTAATGAACGCACTTTTCTGTGCCTTGAACAAAGAAAATTTTAATCGTGCGGCCAGATCTGCAAATCAAATATGGCAGATTCTACAGGTAACCCATGAAGGTACAAATAAAGTTAAAGAATCTAAAACTTCTGTTCTTGTTCACAGGTTCGAACTCTTCAAAATGAAGGAGAACGAAACCATAACAGAAATGGTTACAAGGTTCACCGATATTACAAATTTCTTAGCTTCCCTTGGAAAGGGACACAGTCATGTTGAAAAAGTCAGAAAGATTCTTCGTGCACTCACATCAGATTGGGAGAAGAAAACCACTGTAATTGAAGAAGCAAATGATCTCTCAACTATGTCATTAGAAAACTTTATTGGTAATTTAATGGCATATGAAGTATAACTTGAAGTGCGGAAAAAGGATGAACACCAACCTCTATTCAAGAAGAAAGTACTTGCCTTCCATACATCCTCAGATATGGACAATTCAGATGATAATGAAGATGGCAATGCTCTCAAGAAAATTTAGAAAGTTCTTAAAGTAAGGTAAGTTTAATCCTATATGTTTTAATTATAATAAAATAGGTCATATGAAGAAGAATTGCCCATTGCTCAAAAACAAAGGAAAATTTAAGAACAAAAAATTCAAAAAGAAGAAAGATAATCAGGCATCATAGGAGAATAGTGATTCCTCTTCCTCTGACGAAGAAGAAACCACTGAACATGCCAACATTTCTTTTATGGCTCAAGAAGAAGATGAGGTACAATATACTGAAATATTAGATGCATTTCATGAACTATATAATGATCTTAAGAATGAAAAATAAAATTTTATCAAAAGAAAATTCTATTTATTTTTCTCAAATTTCTTCTGTAAATTCTCAAAAGGATGACTTTGAAAACAATGAAAAAAAGATAATGAGAATTTCTTAAAAGAAAATATTTTGCTTAAAAGAGAAACTATATCTTTAAATGAAAGAATTTTTGCTTTAGATAAAGACATGGCAAGTTTCAAAGATAAATATGAAGAACTTTTGAATAAAGTGACAAAGTTTAATAAAGGAAAAGAAAATTTAAATGATATATTGTCATATCAAAAGGTTCATATAATCATTTGGATTTGAATTTTCAAAAGATAAGCATATTGCAATTGGTTGTTCAAAAAATAATGTGGGAAGAACTACACATATTTTAAAAAAGAATAATGATAATTCTTTTAAGAAGACCATGAAAACAAAGTATAAATCTATTTGGATTCCTAAAAATCTAAATAATTTGGACAAAAATGTTTATATTGCATCATATGTACATGATATATGTAATTCATGCAATTAGTTTATACTTACAGACGGAAACCAAAATTCAAATTGGGTTTGAATTTCTAAAGGTTAATATTTTGATCATGTTATGATTGGTGCCATTAACAATATTTTATCTTATAGGTACCATACAAGAAAAGAGAATACTTGATGATATAAGTTATTTCTAACATTTTAAAATGTATCATATGCTATGATGCAAGGGGAGAACACTTGTTATATATATTTGTTATAACTTGTTTTTCGCAGAGGGAGTTTCTCTAAGGGGGAGCTTGTGAGACATTGTCATCATCAGAAAGGGGAAAAATGTTGGAACTTATTTTGATGATAACAAATTCAATTTGTACTATTTTTGTGTATTTTTTAGATATTTGTTAAAAGCCTTGATCACACACAAAGTAGTCCCATTAGTAGACTTGACCCTTCCTATTAGTCGAATTGACCCTTCCTATAGTTGACTAATATAATGTCTAGTCGACTTATCAAAGTCCTATAGTCGACTAAGTCTTGTTTAGAAAAGATATCAACTTTCTGTTTCTTGACTGTTAGCAACATTAATCGACTTATCAACATTACTAACTGACTAATACATGTTGTAGTCGGCTTATAATTTCTGTTGGTCGACTAATAGTAGATTTCAGAAACTTACATATCTATATCAGTCTTGATGTACTCGACTTGCATCTTTGACTAGTCGACTAACCCAGTCAAAAATGCCTATACTAGTCAACTTACTCCCTACCCTAGTCGACTTATAACAGTTTCTGACTGTTAAACAGTTATTGATTTTTTGGTGTTTATCCAACGTTTTAATATTCAAATTTGTCCTGATAACTGCCCTAACTGACCATAGATTTCAGCTATAAATAGGGATGTTGTCCTAGGCAAAATACACTAATTCATATGATTAGTTTTCTGTCCAAACTCTATTGAAATATTCTATTTTCTAGAAAACTAGTTTCACTTTCTGTTCTTCACAAAAATTTCAATCCTCTAGTGAAGAATTCTGAGAGTCCACCTAGAAGAATCCTTGTTCACGATCACATACAAGTTCTCAAGGCTTATAGGTTATTTTGTAATCACTCAAAGAGAAGTATAGAGAAGTATTGTACAAGGTTATTTTTTTGGTGTTGAGAAGAGGTGTACAAGGAAATTATCTTCTTGGTGTAGAGAAGAGTTGTACGGATTTGGCAAAGGTTGTTTGTCAAGTGGTGTACAAGGTGCTGGTTTTGGGTGTACAAAATCAAGGATAGGAAAAATCTCAAGCAGGTTGCTTGAGGACTGGATGTAGGTCAAGAGGACCAAACTATGATAAAAGCTCTTGTGTTTGCGTTTGCGTTTGTATTTTCTGAGATTTATTTTCTTTCATGTAAGTTATTTTATTTAACGCTAATTATCTTTATTTGAGTATTGTGTTGACATAATTTTTAGATCCTACAAAAGGATAAAGGATAATAACAGAGACATGCACCCCCGGGTGTGGTGCCAGCTGCGAAAACGCGGCCGCGGTAACTCTGTTGAGATACGGGGAGCGTTTACTCCCCTTATCTTCAGATACTCTCCCCCTTCTGCATTTTGCTATAACTACCTTTAAATTCTCAGTTCAGAGGAAACAATTTAGCAGAGAGCAAATGCTTGGTTATTCTATAATTTGTAACTTAGGTTTTTAGTTTTCCTTTATGTAATTTTTGTTTTTCTTTATATAATTGAGAGTGTAGAGGAAAGTTTCATGGAGGAATGAGAGTGAAGTTTGTACTGAGGGTGACACCAATGTAAGTTTTTCCTTCCATTTTTATTTGAATCGAATCAAAGTTATGGTTTTATTTTCTTCTTTTTGTCTTACTCTTCTTCTACCAGTTTTAATGATAATCCAAATGAAACCTATAGCATCGAACATGCCTTGCCATTGCAAGTGCCCTTGATGGCTTATGGTGATGGATAGCCATTTCTATTTATTTTCTACTTGCTTTTGAATTCATAGTTTAAGTCTGTAAACAAGGAAGATCCTATTTGTCATGTTTTACTCACCTTCATGACGAGGTAAGTCTTTGCCAAGAATTCAAGGTAAGTCATAAACAAAAAGAGGTAAGTTCTTTTAGGTTTTCTTCTTTTCTTTTAATTTTTAGTTTAGATCATCATTATTACCAACTCTCAACTCTATTCACTATTTTCACTTTCTTTATATAAATTTATTTTCTATTTTCTCCACCTTCTCTATCTACGACTTTCTTCTTAACTTAATAAAAGATTCTTTTTCATTTTTTTTACAAGAACAAGAGAAGAATTTTAATCATTTCAAGTAAACTAAAGAGAACTTACAACACGCATCCATCACAAGTCCTTCCTTGTGGATCACGACCACATAGCCACTTCCTATCACAGTATTATTGAGTGCCTTGCACTTCTATTCTAAAGTTCTGAAATTTTGTATTTTTCTGTGCAGTTTAGAACTTAATCACTAGTCAATCACCCCATCTGATAAATGCACATGATTCCACATATAACAGGAACAAGTGAGAAAACTCAGGAAGCACTTTTCAAGTGTTAGGTACCTCAATAGTGTGTGTGAACATGTATCTAGCAGATACCTATAATAAATAACAGGAACATTCGTATAACATGAATAAATAACATGAGTATCCAAGCAACATGTAACAGGAGTAAATAATAAAAATACATGCATTTATCCCAGCTATCTCCTTAATAACGTGCACAACAAATCATAATCATTAATAACTTAACAGGACAAGCCCATGCTCGTATATATTATACAAGTTCTCAGGGATAGACAATTATTCGGAATATCCGCAATACCAAGTATCGAATAGACCAATCAGATAACACAAATAATGTGGATGAATTTTGATGATGAAATAATGGAAATAAAGATAAACACTTACGTTGTAATGAAGTTCTCACTGTGCTGATCCTAATGGTACCAAAAACACATGATTTGGATGTCAAATGATAAAGTTATGGTCCAAAACACGATTCAGGGTCTGCTTTGCAGTATCAAATGGATTCAAGGGTTAGTTGTTAAAATTTTCAGGGTTATAAGTAAAATAAATTAAATTTAACTTGGGTATATATGAAATTTTCCTTTATTTACAAGTGGGTATAATTTTGGATGGTGGATTGCGGGTCGGGTTTGTTTACAAACCCATTATGGGTTTAATAACAAGTAGCAACAGAAAACGAAGAAGAAGAAAAAAAGAAGAAGAGGAAGGGGGCCCCGGGGGTCTGACCACGGCAGGGGTGGCTGCGCATTGGTCCGGTGAAGGCGGAGCTCTGGAGACTGCGCTCCGATGTTGGGTAAAAGAAAGAGAGACCAGAGAGAGTTAGAGAGAGGAAGAGGGAGAAGTGGTGGCGGTTATGCAAAATGCGGCAGAGGGAAGAATTGTCGAGGGGGTGCCGGGAGTCGAGCGGCAGCCCTGAGGGTGACCGCGACGGTCAGAGGTGGTGCGTGGAGGTTGTGGGAGGGGAGAGAGTTAAAGAAAATATATATAGAGAGAAAAGAGTGAGCGTGGGAGGGAGGAGGTAATGATGTGTGAGGGAGAAGCCTGGAGTGAGAGCGCGCTGGCCACGATCGCCGTCAATGGTTGGTTGGCGATGAGGAGGGGGATGTAAGTCTGATGGGGTAGAGAGAGAGAGTATGAGAGAGAGTGTTACAGAGATATAGGGAGTTTAACAATCTCGTTGGAGTTTAAATTAAGGTTAAGTCAGTTTTAGAACTGTGTAGAAATATTTTTGATACTCGATTAGAACCCTGAAGAATTATGAAGAAGTTTGGAAACTTGGGGAGGAAGAAATAAGTGTAAGGGAGGGTATTATAAACATTTAATTAATATTAAATAATTGGCTCAAAATCTGACTAGATCCAAACGTGTCCCAAAAATTCTTTACAATCGCAAATATTAGCCAGAGGATTAATACGAAATCAGATTCAAGAAATTCAATGTAATTTGTAAATTAAAAATCTTAAAATAGATCAGTGATATCGGTCGACACCGGTTTTGACCAAATTTTTAACTGATTTAGAAAAATTCCCAAAATATGCTAAAGTAGAAAATATAATTTTAAGAAATAATTTAAAAATAGATTCTTAAAATTTAATCTTGATTGTTAATTAAAAATCATAAAGTCAATTACCAGTATCGTTCACCACCGAATTCAGAGATTTTCTAAATAATCCAGAAAAATTCTAAAAAATCTAAAATATTGAAAAATAACTTTTGAAATTGAAACTAGGTTGATCTAACTAACAGAAAGGTCAAATTAAAAATAATTATATCGTACCGAGCACTGATACGGTGATACGTATTTGTAGGACTGGGGGTTACAAGATGTATGAGGATGAGCTCAAAATTCTAGGTGTTCATGTTGTGTATGCCTCAATAGTGTTGTGTGATAACGAGGATGAATTTATAAAGAGTGAAAGAGGGAAGAAGGATCGGAGAAAGTTAAGGAAAGTGATGAATAAATTGAAGAGGACGAACATAAAAGTAAAAAAGATTGACATCTCCAATTTCACCACTAAAGAGAACACATTGGAATGATGGAAAGTGAGCTCATGGGAAGAAACTCTACATATTGGTAACATAATCTCTTTTACAATTTATTTCATGCATACATGCATTCATTCATACATTGAGGATAATGCATATGATAGGTGTGGCGGAGGGTTTACTAACATACTAACACAGATTTTTACTAACAAAAATTTTTCTTTAAAACTTTTGAAAAAAAATAATATTTTGATTTATTTTTGTAAATAATTAAGTTAACTTTAATGAATAAAAAATTCATAATTAGGATTTCTTAATACTTAGTCAAAATTAAATTATTTGTTTGATTTTTAGAGTTAGGAGAGAAAATTGAAAAAGTAATTTAGTCTTAATTTTTAGCTTGATGAAATATGCATTCTTCATACACTTACATACTTAGAATTCAAAACAAAGACTCTTGTGCCTTAAAGAATGTGTGTGTGTGGGGGAGGCAAATAAACAAATCTAATTATTGATTAGTTAGGTGATTTGGCCTAAGCTAGCCTTAGTATTTACACGAAAGGTAATTAGGTAAGTTTGAAAAAAAAATATACAATATATGTATTAGCACATCTAATAATCAATTAGTTATGTATTAGGGCCTTAAGAAGTCCTGATATCTACACAAAAAAAATTAGATGAGTTATACATATTAAAAGAAAATGAAGTGCTTAAAAGGCAACGAAGTGGTAATACTTCGAACTTCTTTCGAAAAAATAAAAAAAGCATAAGAATTGGAGTTGAAGAATCTCGATGTCAACAATCACGGTTACAAAGAAGCATATAACTTAGGGTAAAATAATAGATTAGATGAGATATTTAGTTTGAATCCGTACCTAAATTGATTACAAATTTTCAAATAGAGACTAAGTATATGAATGAATAATTTGGTGATCCTAAGACTTGTAGATTACTTGGTTTTTATAAAAAATTTCAAATATTTTCTCAATTTCAAAAATGAGTTTTCAAAAATACTAACACTTTATTTTTCTTTCTTTTACGGATTATGTAGGTGTAATTCACTGAAAACCTCACGAGATAAAACTCGTCCTCAACGGTAATTTAGAGGTTTAACAGCTTGTTGTATGTGCTAAGTGGAATCATGATTTTTACGAAAGTGAGTTAGGTTAGATTAGATTTTTGTCATTTTTCTCGAGGACAATCAAAAGATAGGTGTGGGGGTGTGATTGCATCTCAATTTTGTATTATTATCATCACATTTGCACATTTATCCTTAAGTACTCTTTATTTAACTTTGCTATTTAATCTTCATTTTAATTATGGTGTGTAGTTACTTAAATAGGAAGATAAGGATAAAGAAAGCTTCTATTTTATCCCTAATCCTATCCAAATTTGGATTTCAATTTAAATCAAATTAAAATCATGAGGAGGAAAGGATATATCATCATCTTCATAATTCAAATTCAAAATCAGAAGATATATTTGTAGAAGATGGATGCGATAAAACTAATCCTAGTGGGAGATAAGGAGGATAATTCAAATTCAATTCGAAGTTCAAAATCAATTTAAACTCGGATTCAGACTGGACACCTCTTAGTATTTAGATCATAACTTTCGCTATAGAAACAAATCTGATGATTCAACATGCTACAGAAAGAGGACTTGAAGGGCTAAAATTTTTATGTTGACCACTGTGTCGAATTCAGTTGTCTGTTTAGTCATATGCAGCAATCAATATGGCTGCAGATCAGTTCAGAATTGAATTCTTTATATCGTGTATCTTATTAAATTAAACCTCCTATCGTGTATCTTATTGTGATTGGCTCTTGAACGTATTTAAAGCACTGAAATCTCTCATAATCAAATATCTACATATCAGAGATCAAAGCTTAGGGTCTTCTTTAGTTTCTTTTCTTCTCTGATTTTTTTTGTAATTTTTAGTTTTTTAAGTTAGAGAGAAAGTTTTGTAAAGAGAAAAAGGAGTTCTTGTAATTGATGATGACATATTCAATAAAGGTTCTTCTATTATTTTACTCAATCTTTCTCTTGTTATTTTACTTGCTTTATTTTATTTATGTACTTCTTTATATTTCATCTACATGCTTTGTTTTACTTTCATCATGCTTAGCTAATTGTTTTCTTGACTAGCTAATCTCTCCATCACTACTTCTAATTCTATGTTAAGATATACCGATTGAATTATATGCATACCTACTTCAAGCCTTGCGAAAGCGAGAGTTCTTGAAGGCACATGAGGATGGGAACTAGGTTAAATATTTGCTAGTACTTTTCAATGATTTTTCTTATCTTATGCTTGATTGACACCTTGATATTTTAATGTTAAATCTTGGTTAGTGTTATTTCGAATATGATATTATTTCTATCTTATGTTTCTTGCTTGATTTTTGGGTAGATTATCATGTTAGGATTTAAAGTGAAGTAGACTTTTGCATACGTTAGTAGGTTAGTAGTGGTATATGATTAATTAGTCTAATTCTTTATCTCTTATTAAACCCTAGATTAAACATCAACCTCTATATTCTTCTTTCCACTCTAAGACTTAACAATTGAGTTCTTTTTCTTAGAATTATACTTAATCAATTTAGTATTTAAGGAGATATCGAAAAGCTTCTATCACATTCCTTCCTGTAGATTTGACCCGCTTAGCCACTTGCTACCGCGAATAAATTGCGAAAGGTAGAGACTTAACCGACATTCAAATAACATCCTTCTAACCTTAACCTCTCTCTATTTTCGACAATCAAGGCACATTCTTTGTATTGAAGAGAGAACACGACTCTCATTTGGACGTGACTGTTGCGTTGGATGTGACCCTTATTGATGAAGACGCGACTGTTATTCGTTGTCACGTTCAAAATGCGAGGGTTAACAGTTCTAGATGCTGGCGTTGTCTGTAATGCGGGTCTCCCAAGTGCCACCCGTCAGCTCAATCTGAACTTGAGATTTGTGTCGCGTATCTCAGCCGCTGAAATGGCCTATAAAAGATCAGGGGTCTTTTCAACAGTCATTTCAGTTGACTGTCATCTTCTTCATCTAAATTCGTATTTGAGTTTCAAAAGCTTTTTAAAGCTTCTTAGAATCCACAAAAGCTTCGAGATTTTTTTTCAATCTTTTCAAAGATTTTAACCGTGAAAATGGCCTGAAAAGGAAAGCAGATCGCTTCTTCATCCAGCGCCCCCGCTGTCTCAGCCTCAATGGGCGACACTCCTCTTCAAGAAGCCCATATCTCAAGTAAAAAAGCTTTCACCATTGTTGAACTCGCAAGGTCTTGACCCTTGGACTTTTTTGAAGGTGAACAATCAACGCGAAACTCACAAGCTCGCATTTGATTTGTGAACGCGACTCTCCCATTGATGAATAGAGCACGGGTCTGATGAGACTCGCATTTTGTTTTGTTAACATGACTTTCGCGTTTATGAACAGAATGTGGGTCTCATGAGCTTCGCGTTTTGAGACTTTGAATGCGGGTCTCCTGAATTTAAGACTCGCATTTGAGTCTCAACACTTAAAAAAATTATAAGTTCAAAGTTTGACCCTCATATGTAGACTTCCCTTGAGTCTCGTGTTTCAACTCTTTGGACGTGAGTCTCATATGTTGAGACCCGTGTTTGAGCTTCAACCTTAATATTTTTAAACCGTTTCAGAATTCTAACTTTGTGTTTTCTTCTTTGCAGTGAGGTACTCCCTAAATCCTCTATCGATAAGACATCACTTCGGACACATTGGTGGATCGGACCCAAACGTCATCGTCAGCCTTCGGAAGACGGCGCCTGTGTTCACAGAAACAAATGAGGAACAACAAGCTCACCTGACCAAGGGTTCCGTACTGACCATGAAGGAGCTCATCTCAGACGGGAGATTCGAGTCTGATAGCCAGCGACTACTCAGGAAGCCGGAGTTCCTCTTCCGGGATGCTATCGAGGAAGACGAGGAGAATCTGTACGATGATAACTACAAGTGGCTTTGTCAGATCAGAAATCAATGCTTCTTCCTCCCCATCATTTCCCACTATCGTTCCTGCAATCCATGTCTCTTCATCAATACATGGACTGGGATCTGGTCAAGACACAATCAGGTGTCTCCGTCGGAAGGATCTCCAGCCATACAGCCTTCCCCGTCAGTTGTAGTAGGGAGATTCTTGAACTGCTCCCGAGCTCAATGAAGTAGGAGTTCCCGATAGGAGAAACTCCTAAACAAGTTAGAACCTTCATCAGTAGGTTTTGGGAGGTGAAGGGCGAATTCTCAAAGTCTGACTTCTGAGTGCTAGGATGCATACATTCGTCAAAGACCACCTGGTGGACGAGGATGGTCAGCTTCATCCTCTGAGAGTTGAAGGAACTGTTGCTTCAGTGCGGGTTATACCACGCAATCAGGGCCGTACAGTACGAGATTGTTCGAAGTCATTATCATCTCTTCACAATGCTTGAAAAGTACAACTCAGACTCCTGCACCTTCTTGCCCCCGGCCAAAGAGATGGAGTTTTCCCTGCACGAGTTGTTTGAAGTCTCCGGGCTACTTATGGGGGTCTTTCCATATGAGGAGTACATCCCAGACATTATGAAACTGCACTTGATGAAGAAGGATGCTTCGCGAGTGTACGAGACCTACTAGGAGGTCTTGTATCACGTCCATATCTGCCCCCAAATCATAGGACTAAGGGTCAGGGGAGTAAAGCAGATGTCGTGGGCTAACTACCTCTTCCAAGGTTTGGAGGAGAAGTCAGGCCCGATAACCTGACTGGCCGCCAGCACTGATGTTGAGATTATGGAGAGGATCTTTGAGTCGGCGAGCTCGCATACTACTGAGTTGAACGAGGACACTTTTAAGCCAGACACAATTTTTGAAAGTATTTTTCATCACCAGGCGAAGACTCCCATTTTGAATAGGGCCCACTGGTAGGGTTCCTAATGCTGTGGCTAAAGAGGTACGTCTTGCTGATGCTTCCTCTGAAGCCATCATCGCTGATGTGGTGTACCCGTCCGTTCTCCTCGTCTAGGCTGATCTCTCAGCTTGCTTCCACTGTGGTAGGCTATCTCTAGAGTGGGCTGCGAGTACTGGCTAAGAGCTTCTACAATGTGGAGGTTCTAGAAGATGAATAGGGCAACGTCATTGTCGATCGAGATGGTGAGCCGAAGCTGAAGACACCGAATCCTCATGTAGAATTGCCCTACACATACCTGATGGCATGGTACGTTATGCACCGCTCGTCTTTGATGTCAACGGTGCATGCGTCCGAGGACTCCATGTTATTCATCCAGAGGCTGAAGCATTCAAGCTAGCAGGGTTGGTACATGTACATGATCTAAAAGACTCTTCAGCATAACATGAACTACCAGCAAGTGAGATGCTTCCCTAACTTCCCTGGAGCGGCATATGGAGAGCGGTTCACTGATCACCCAAGCTTCGATGGGTTCACCATACTTTCGACCGATGTTTTCTGTTGGTTGATTAACGTTCGTCTGGGATACCTGGTTTTCCAACAAGGAAATATCTGCACAATCGAACCTTACATGCTGCTCCGGTTCGCCCGCCATTTTGGGTATGGTTAGATGTATGTTGGAAACCCCAATTCAGGCCTTTGTTTCAGTGGTAATCTGTATGAATGGGCATGGGTGTGGTATTTCTTCGCAGCTGGAGGTATGGGTGCAAGATTCAATTTGCCACAGAAGACGCCCAACTCCTACGCCAGCATTGGTTTCTGCGTATGGCATATTATCGTGAACTTAGTTCCTGGATATAATAGGAACAATACATGTATAAAGAAAATCAAGGCCCTGTACCAGGCCAAGAAGGGTTCCAAGAACACTCGTTTGAAGAGAATGAACGAGTTTCTTGAAGCTGAGCTCAAGGTTGGCCAGGCGAAAACTGCTGAAATCTCTGGATATGGGGAAGAGATTGCTGAAGAACCCCGTCCAAAATGCTCGGGAGGCATGATCATGAAGCGTACTCGATCCTAGTCCACTGAGGCTAGCTCGAGTCTGAAAAGGGCACGCCAAAAGCTCGAAGCTGAAGCTTCTTCGAAGGGGACTAGACCTCTAGTGGTCGAAGTTTCGCCCACCGAAGTATCTTCTTCATCGTATAGTGAAATGTTAGACTATTTGGGAGATGACCTCAACTGGGATAACATACATCTTGTGCCTGATAGCAGCAAATTTTCACACTTAGCTACTGAGGACATGAAAGTCACCTCCATGAAAGGTAAACTCTCGCTCCATTATACTTCCGTTTATAGGTCATATAGATATGTTCTGACATTTTCTCTTCTTGATACTTTTTCAGAAACTTGGGTGATCGATTCTGACAAGGCGACCACCAGCGTTGTCAACACCATGGTGAAAATAATCCATCCTGAACCAGAGGCTCCTCTGACCTGCACTGAGGGGCTTATCACCAGGTTGTCGGTACTAGGGTCGAGTTATCTCAGCTTGAGGGCTCGCAAGTCTCTGGGGAAGTTGCTGCTACCGCTATTGTTGAAAAGACTTCCTCCAGCATCGACGACATGATCAAGGAACTGTCCAGGTTGGGGCTCAGAGGTTCTGATGATTGAAGCTGGATGAGCTTCTACAAGTGCTGAGAATGCGGTGGAGGGATCATCTCCGCCTGAGGAGTCCCACTAAAAAGTCACATCTCTTACTCCTTAACCAGGTGAGATATAGTAAGAGTTATATTTCATAACTCTAGTTAGTTAAGTTCTTACTAACACTATTGTCATGGATACAGAAGATCTCACATTGGCTCAAACAATCACATCGATCGTGAGCACAGATGCAGAGGAAGGCTCTGTTGCTGCCTCAGTGGATGAAACTTTGGTGACCCGTCCTACGCTCGAAGTTGCCATAACTCAAGATTCTTCTCACACTTCAATATCTGAAGCTCCTGCGGTGACTTTGCCGATGAAGGAACTTCTGGTCCAACTTGCACCCGCACTTATGGGAGTGACAAGTGCGCTTCCTTGGACAGAGCGTACCTGTTACAGTTGTGGAAACAGGGTCAATGAGCGCACTAGCAAATCCTGCATCGGTAGTGAACATCTTGAAAGATCTGATCTTTCATATGATTGACCAGTTCTTCTCTGCGCTGACATACTGCACTGGGCTAGTATTTTCTGGGCGTAACCCTTTTGAGCTCATGCGACCACTACTTGTGAATCACGTCGAGAACATCTGGAAAGTCAGAGGTTCCAATCAAACTAAGGTGTATCAGGCGCGCGTGGAGCAGCTGGGATCTTACGTAGTAGACTTGCGAAATCTCGAAGGTGCTAGCCTAGTCAAGACTGCTCAGCTGATCTTAAGTAAACTTCGCGCTGAACAACAACTTCTCTTCGAAGAAGCCAAAAAAGAGATAGCCGAGCGAAGCCGTCGTCTGGTTGACACTAGGGCTAGCTATCAAGGCTTATCTAATGATCTTTAGAAGCCAGAGTTCAATGCCCAGAGTGCGAAGCTGGTGATAGCGAGTGCTCGGGAAGCCATTGTCAGAGTACAAGCCTTACTTGAAGATAATGAGTAGATTTTGGCATTAGAGAAGAAGAAGATGGAGGAACTCGAGGACACCAGGGGAAAGGTGCAACAAGAGCTCAATGTCGGTCTTTTGAGTTGGAAACCCTTTGCGCCAAGCTTACCGTCAAGAAGCTCTTGAGTAAAGAAGTGCTACAGAATAAGGCCATGACCAAGGTTGAAGAGACTCGTCAGAGGAACATCCAAGAGCTTGTTTTCCATCAGGAATTTTAAGAAAATTTTTTGTATTGATTTGAAGAAGATTACAAGTAAAAGAAACGAAAAATTACAAGTATTCTTCTTCTCGAGATTCTAGGAAAGTTTGCCGGTGGGAATCTGATCAGCACGCGATCACTTTATCCCGTTGATGATGCAATCGATCAGATGTTCAAGCCTTCTCTGGGGAGTTTCCTCTTCGCCTGGTTCCTGAAATCCTCTGAAGATGGAAGACTTAGAGTGTTGGGACCTTGGATGAAAGAGAGTGAAGTCTCTAGAGATCTGAAAGCTTGGAAGCAAGAGAATACCCTTTGCTAAAGGTCTCTTAGATCTGAAAATTTTCATCCCTTGCTTCATCTTGCAAGGGGCTATTTATAGCCAAACAGGGGTGTAACCGCCCCTTGAATTCAGCAAGGCTGAATCAGCCTGTTAGCTTCGTGTCAGGCTTGATATAGCCTCGCGGTGAAGCTAAAAAGGAGCTTCCAGTGAAGCTAAGGTGTTGGAACCCGCTTGCAGGTCTCCACTTATTGTGGGACCAAGTGGGCGGGTGTAACTGCCCACTTAAAGTGGCATTAAGGCAACTAACTTCACTATCAAAAATAGAGTTACAACTGTTAATCCCCACCCTGAGGATCTGAAAACGGTCAGATGACCTGGCAGAGTTCGCAGCAGAACTCTGTTAGGCTAGACCACTGTGTGGACAAACTTCACGTGAAGCTAGTTCGAGGAAGCTTCATGCGAAGCTAGCAGGCATGCTTTGAGCGAAGCTAAGCCTAGTCCTCCTCGGTTGTTTTCATCAAGTCTTTGGCCTATCTGTGTCTTGGACATGTAGGCAAGTTAAACACTGTCTAGATTGGTTGCTGAACTGTATTTTGGGAGGCTACCTGCCTTTTTAAGCATCAACAAATCCCCCTTCAAAGTTTTCACAAATCTGTAATGGATTGGTACGGATTTGAAATACTTTGAACTTGAAACCTATGGCATGTATCTGAAAAGCACAATGAGCTCATAGCAGAGCTAATGAGGAGCTTCACGTAAAGCTAACTCCATTGGGTTGACCTCATATATGGGGTAAACTTCAAATGAAGTTTCTTTAGCTTGCTGGCGCGAAGCTATCTGGCTGGCGCGAAACTAGCTTAAACCGCTGCTGCAAAGCTATGACTAGCCCACTTACGCGATGCTACATTGGCAAGCGACCTAAGGATTAGCTTCGCATTCTAGGGTTGTTTTACCGTCCAGGCTGTCGTTTCAAATTTTGAAACGACAGCTGTCGTACTCCTTTTTGGGAGGCGACGCTAGACACTTCTGTGTCTATAAATAGCCAAGGCGGCTATGTTAGAGAAGTCATCGTCTCTAAGAATTCTTGCACAATTTAGAACTCTCTCGAGCTCTCAAGAACTTCGTCTTCTACAGTTGATTTCTCAACTCCATGGCACCCAGACGTGCTGGCAAGGAGATCGTCGCGTCCCCATCGGCGATGGACCCCACTCCGATGACCGCTTCTGCGGCCCATAGTAAGTTAGTGATGACCTTTAGAGGAGCTCCCTCCTCTCATCTAGCCATTACTGGCTCCAATGGGTTCCCTGACCCCTTAATGTATGTCGACCCTTTGCTAGGGAGTTTCATCTCCCTCAGAACTTGATCGAAATTGTTAGGGGATGAAATTTCCCTCATCCTCATGTAATTAGCATAGGAAATTGGAGAACTATGGAAGCTTCTTCGCGAAGTTAGTCTGAAAAGACTATTCAGCTTCGAAGCGAAGCTAGGCCATAGCCTATTTAGGTGACCCTAGTCTTTGCCTTATAGGTGAAGATAGGCCTTGGCCTCTAGAGGCTGCTCTCGGCCATGGTGTGCTGCATACATTGTGGTCTTCATGCGCTAACGGAGGCCTTCTATAGGCCACCAGCAATAAAGAGAGAAAAAGGAACAGTTCTCCCTCGCGATGGGCCAAACCCTAGGATTGAGATGCCATATACATACCTGATGGCATGGTTAGCCCTACACTGCCTAGCGATTATCCAACCTGGGAAAGAGCCTGCAGAGGGTGTTCGGATCGCGCATCTCCGCCGGTTCGAAGGATCTTCGTGGGAGCGGATCTACCTAGCTGGGTCCACAAACTGCTGTGTCACCATGACGTGTATAGGCTTTACCGATGCTTCCCCTACATCTGAGGCGCTGGCTACATCGAAGAGTTCAAGGACGTCCGGGATGACATGATATCACTGAACCCGAAGTATTCAAGTGGCTGGTGAGCATCAGACCTTCCCACCTAATGTATCGGAGCGGAGACATCTGTTACTTGGAACCATACGTTCTTGGTTACTTCGCTCGCCAGTTTAGATCTGACCAGCTCTACGTCGGGAATTCGAACACCAGCTTAGCTTTCATGGGGAGCCTGATTGACGGTGCTCGAGCTTGGCGATACTTCATTGCCAGTTGCATCGAGGCACAACTGTGCATGCCGTTGCGAACCCCAAACTTGTTGATGACCTTGGGGTTCTACCAATGGTATAAAATCTCCAACTCCAAGCCAGCTAGATTTAACATCAACTCCTCCAGTTTGAAGTGGATCTGTAAGCGAATGAAATAGAAGGCAACTGAACAGGAGGAAGGCAAAAGAGTTCGACTGCTGGGCCTTCCTGAATACATCGCTGAAGTTGACAGTGAAGCTTCTGATGTTGAAAGCCCTCACTTCGAGGACATTGTTAGGGATGAATCCCTGTGGGACACTCCCGATGGGGTAGGCACAACCCCTATGGAGGAAGTAGAGGTGGAAGAAGAAGAAGAAGAGGGAGAGGAAGAGGAAAACCCTGACGTTTATGTCAAGCGAAAGCGAAACGACAAACCTTGTAAGAAGAAAGTGGTGAAGAAGCCTCGCCGCCAAACTCCGATCATTGCGGAGAGCGAATCAGTTGTAATCGTCCCTCCTCCTGCCTTGCTAGTTATAAAACTATCGACGCAGAAAAAAAACATCTGAAAAGGCCGCTCCATCCTTAGATAAGATTAGCTCATGTTTGCAAGACGTTTGATTATTCTTTCTTTCCATGTAATTGACTTGTTAATTTGGGATGCAGGAACTAAGGCCGCGGGGGAACAAGGAGGTTACTATGATCTATTGTTCATGTACAGGGAGGGTGATGAAGCTAGCTACTTCGTCTCTGATGAACCTGAGGGTCGTGAAGCTGACGTTGGTCCCTCCAGTGTTGGCGAGGGCAGAGAAAGCCTAATAGCTTCAAGTCTAGGAGGATTGACCACGGAACCTGTGGCAAGTGCAACGGTTGAAGGAAAAAAGTCACAATTACCGAAACTCTCAGGGCTGATGAACATCTTCCTGAGCCAGCCTCTGGTGATTTGACGGGAATGTGCTTTTCCAGTTGTTGTCACTACCGGGGTCTCTGCTACTGAGCCAATCGTAGTAAGCACTACAGTCGAGGAAGCCCCCAAGGACGTTTCTGAGGAGACGATTAAGTCTGGGGCTATGAATATCGTGGCTCCAACTTCTTTTGGTAATGTTATAGTAGCATGTAAATAACCATGCTTTTTGCTTATTTTTGATATTACAAAAATATTCTCGCAGGTATTTCGTCTCGAACTGCATCGAATTTGAAGGAGCCAGTGAGGCTTTTAGAGGAGGTTGGGGAGGAGACAAGTACCTCGACTATGCTAGATGCTGCGGAGTTGGACGCCCTATATTGCAACTTGCCTTCTTACCAGTCGGAGCGTGTTGGTGACCTTGCAACGGCTGAGGAGCCGAGGGCTATTCCTCCTCCCACGTCATCGATGGAACAAATTGCATATCGACTTGAATCGGCTGGCGAGATGACAGTGACTTCTGCGATGTTGCCAGCTTTGGCGTCGATCGGTCTCAGGGTGATCACAAGCCCAACATCTCCGATGTTGATCGTTGAGCTGGTTCTTTCTGGGGTAGTCACCAGCCCTACTTCTCTCGTGGCTGGTGTACTGGTGTCGATGAAGACTCCCCCTCAGTTGTCAGCCATTCCCCCTCCATCTCAGACGATTACTTTTGCTACTCCCCTACTATTATGACCGTGAAGCCAGTGGAGGGTTCGCCTTTGGGGATTACTTGCTCGTCGGGAGTAATCAAAGCTGAGAAGGAATTTATGGCGGAAATGGTTGACAACTTTTAAAAGAGCTTGAAGAGAACCATTGCCTTGATTTTGAAGGGCTCAACTACTTCATTTACAGCTCTGAAGGTGGTCCTCTCTTGCAATATCGAGAGTATCTAAGATTTTATAGGAGATGACCAAGCTGCTTCCTTGGAGCTGTTGGTGGAGAACTTTGAGAGGGACGTGGACAAGTGGCGTTGCCTTAGCAGCTCAGACTTGACTCCATCAGTAAACGAAGAGCTTAAACATCTCATGACATAGATGTAGAAAGCTCACCTGGAGACACAAGAAGCAGCAGAGGCAGTATCTCTGAACTTGAAGTCCTTGGAGGAAAGAAAGGTAGAAATTGGCGACGTTATCGATGCCTCCAAAAGCGCTCTTCTCGATATCGAGGATAAGATCAAAAAGGCCAAAGAGATAATCAAGAGAGCCAATCTTCTCCTGTTCGAGGCTAAACCAGTGGATCTTGAAGAGATCGCTCGGTTGGAGCAGCTCAACGCCCAAAATGATGAAGTCTGAAAGCATGAGATGGCGAAGAGGGAAACTCTGGCGGAGATCGAGGCTCTCTTATCCCAAATGGTGAACTTCAACGAAGCTGAGCTGAGGTCACAAGCTTTTATCAGAGCTGTTGAAGAGAGAAAGACCAAGTTGTCCACACTTGAGGAACATATCAAGTCTTACGAAACACAATCGTAGCTAGTAATCCATATATCTTTTTTCTCTCTTCTCTTTTGAATAAAAAAATAATTTTATTTAACTTGTCTGTCATGTCCCCGCTTTCTTTATCTTCTGAGTTTGCAGTAGTTTTAGTCTTAAATTTAGCTCTCAAGAGAATCATGATAATGGTATACTCTCCGAGCTTATACCATAAGAATTCTAACTAATCTATTCAGAGGTTGAAACCGTGATAGTAGTAAATTTATAAATTACCACCAATAAGTTTGAATTTCAAAAAAATCGATCCAAATCTTCTTGGGGATGACAAAGGAAATGAAGAGAACTTGATGATCTTTCTGTTCAGAGGGAAATATTAATAAAACATATTAAAGACCATCAGGACATGAACTTGTTGTGATGAACTAGACATCACAACAACACGATAATTCCTACTGAAATGGAGAGTGAAGTCTGAAATTTGCCATTTCACAAACTGGACATGACTGGTTGAAGATTACCAGACTTAGGATTTTTATCGTTCAGAGGTGACGAATTGACATGACGATAATACAATAGTCTCTACTGGACCAGGGAGAATGAGACCTAGCTATCTATTAATTTAGAGGTGATGAGATTGGACATGATCAATTGAAAAACCTCTAATCTCAGAGCGTTTGTTGTTCAGAGGTGACGAATAGGACATGACATCAAAACTTAAAAAAGGTGAATCTTCAGAGGTTATTGATTGGACATAATAGACTAAGACACACTAAATTCTGAATTCGCTACCAGAGGTAGTCGTATTAACTTGACAGCTAGCCCTCAAGGGGACTGCAAGGGTGAAATGGATCTAAGCATCCATTGGTTCAGAGGTGCTTCACTGGACATGACCAACTAAGAGATACCAGGCTCGCAATTCATTGTTCAGAGGTTTAATGTTAACATGACAGCAAAAAAGAAGTCCACAAAGGACTAAAGGATGAAGTTTGGGATCTGATTGGTTCAGAGGTGGCGAACTGGATATAACCGTTCAGAGACTACCGAATTCAGAGTCCTACCGTTCAGAAGTGATAAATTGGACATGACGGTACAAAGAGGGAATTTGGCTATCTGGTCGGTTCAGGGTGATAAGCTAGACATGACCAATTGAGACACTGCCAAGTTTAGAATTTTACTGTTCAGAGGTGAGGAACTGGACATAATGGCAAGAATAAAAAGTCCCTACTAGACTGAAGATCAAGACTCGTCGGTTCAGAGGTGATTGACTGGACATGACCGACTTAGAGACCGAATAAAATAACAAGAATTCTTTATCCTGAGGTAGAATAAAGAATTAGGTTGTAAATTTGACTGTTCAGGAATCTCTTACAGATATTACAGCTTGAGTCTGAGTCTGCTGTTCAGAGGTTTACTGTTAATATGATAAGGATTGCCTTGTGATTTATGTGACTTTAAGTGGGCCTGTCATTCTATGAAAGAGAATAACAAATGAAGATTTGATCTGTCGGAGAAAATTAGAATCTTCTGCTGGGGATATTGATTTTATCCGCTGGGGAATATATCAAAGTCTCACTATCAGAGGTTTAATGTTAACATGATAGGTTAGACTTGCGATTCACTTCATTGGGAAAATGAATATTGTTTTGTGTGGTCCTACCATTCCATGGACAAGAATTGGCAAAATATTTTGGAGGAAAATAAAATGGGATTAGGTCCCTTAGGATTTTAGCAAATCCTCAGCTGTCAACGGATTTGGTATGCCTTTACCAACCACCGTTTGAGTTGGGCTAGCCATGCTATTCCCCTTAGTATGATAAGTTGTTAAGGGTTTATATTGGACTGAAAAGCCAATATTTTTCTCTAGCCTTATTTACCGAAGGCTTCAGATTGCATCATATGCAATGGATGCTTACATGCCAACTGATAGACTCTAAAATCAACTAGGGATTGAAGAGATAACAAAAATTCTGTGGGGAATGAGACAGGTAGCTTGGCATTCCCTGCTGGAATATCATCTTTGACTGATCAGGAGTAGAATCAAAGTTAATTTTACTTGGGGGTAAAAGATACTCCTTTGAGGAAGGAGAAACAATCAAGTAATCCTAATTTGAATGACCAGGGTTTAATGTTAACATAGTCATAAGGAGTACTTATTTGATTGAAGGTGTGGTGTTAACGTGATCAAGGATAATACTTCTTTAGGAATTTGCCATTAACCAGCATCATGAGTGTATCGCCGTCTAGAGTTGCTAGACGGTGGCCCCGTTTGATTAGACTATTTCTATCACGAACGACCCTTCCCATTTAGGTTGGAATTTGCCTTTGATTTTGTGTGTCATGACCATAAGTCGTCTGATGGCTAAAACCAAATCTCCTTTCTAGAACAGCCTTTATTTAATCTTCTTATTAAAGGCTTTCGAGATTTGAACTTGGTACAACTCAATGCGTTGTTAAGCTTATAGTCATTTCTTGTCTAGGGCTTCGAGTTCTTGAAGGCGTAGTCGATCGTTATCTTCTTTACTCTTCTTGGTTGCTAAGGTGACCCATAGCGATGACATCTAGATATCTAAAGGTATGACTGCTTCACACCCATATACCAGAGAAAAAAGTGTGTTTCCTGTTAGAGTTTGGACCGTAGTTTGGTAGGCCCAAAGACATTCAGTGCACTTCTCATTCCAATCTCGTTTGCTTGATGAAATGAATTTCTCGAGTAACTTAATAATTGTCTTGTTGAATGCTTTCGCTAAACCATTGGCAACAGGGTTTTAAGCAGTTGAAGTCACATTCTGAATTTGGTACTTCTCACAGAACCGATAGAATACTTGGCTTGCAAATTGGGGACCATTGTCATAAATAATCCGCCTGGGGACATCAAATTGATGGATGATATTGTGTTTAATGAAGTTAACCACGTTGGAAGTTTTGACTTCAATAAGTGGTATATCTTCCACCCACTTTGAGAAGTAGTCAGTTATCGCTAAGATGAACCGATGACCTTTCATCAACGGGGGGTGATAGGTCCTATGACATCGATTCTCCACGCTTCAAATGGCCGTGAAGCAATAGCTGGGTGAAGTAGCTCCAGAGATTGGTGTATGAACTCTGTGTGGATTTGACAGGCTTTACACTTTTTTGCATATATCATTGCATCAGATTTCATGGTTGACCAATAATAACCGAGTCTGTGCAATCGATTCTTGAGCTTCAGACCTGTTTGATGAGACCTGCATATACCATAGTGTGCCTCTTTAAGCACTTCTTGTGCTTCAGAGTTAGATAGGCAACGGCGCAAGACACTGTCATATGAGCGACGGTAGAGTGTCTTTACTACTGGATCACAGTAAAAAACGGAGAGACTTTTGTCGGATAGAAGCTGCTTCCTTAGGGTTATCCAGAAATATGTCATGCAAGGCATAGTTGATGATAAAAAACCGCCAATCTCTAGGCTCGAAGCCTGTTGAGGTTGCATGGACTTCATTAGTTTGCAATGCATACTTCGGGCAGAAGAGCCGTCGAGTGGCCACCATAAGATGATAAGTTGCATCAATGGGCAAGGCCAACGTAGCTGCCATCAAGCCAAAGCATCTGCCTTAGTATTTTGGAGACGAGATACATGACTGATGTAAAAGCCATCAAATGATTTAGCCATTTCGATGACTGCATGGTAATAAGATACCAAGTCTTCGTGTCGAACCTTGTATTCTCCTTTGACCTGATAGACGATCAGCTTTGAGTCACCATAAGGTTTAAGGTATCGTACCCCCATTTCGTGAGCGAGCTGGAGACCAACAAACTAGGCATTATACTCTGCTACGTTGTTAGAGTAAGGCGTTGTTAATGAAAACACCCGAGGAAGGACGTGTTTTGTGGTGAGACAAATATCACCCCCCATACCGACAATTATCTTGCCTTTGGGGCCTGTTCTTGATGCTCCATCAAAGAATATCTACCACACCTCATCCTCTGAGGTCATATTGGTTTCAAAAATCTTATCTGAAATATCTTCATTAAGTTTTGAAATCTCTAGAATCGAATGAGCTGTCAGAAAGTCTGCAAGGGCCTGACCCTTGACTATCTTTTGAGGGACAAAGATCATGTCGTATTGGGATAGGATGATGGCCCATATAGCTAACCTTGAATTCAGTGATCCTGATTTTGTTATGAGGATACGCAAAGGATTAACTCTAGAAATTACATGTATGTTTGGCCAACCAAGTAATGTCACGTCTTTTGAACGACAAAGACAAGAGCTAAACATTCTTTCTTAATAGGATTATATCAGGACTCAGCTCCTATCAGGGTCTTGCTCTGATAGTAAATGGCCTGTTCATGGCATTCGTTATTCTTTTGGGCTAGAAGAGCACCCAAAGAATGGTCCATAACTCTAACATAGAGCAAGAATGATTTTCCTGATGTGGGAGCTACGAGGACTGGAGGCTTGGTGAGGTATTCTTTAACATTCTCGAAAGCCTTCTCGCAAGTTTTATCCCATACAAAAGAGACGCCCTTTTTCATAAGCCGAGTGAATGGTTGACAACGATCCAAAAGATTTACGATAAATCTTTGGATGTAAGCCAACCTATCTTGTAGACCCCTAAGTTCCTTGAGATTCTTAGCTGGTTGCTTGCTCTAAATAGCTTTGACCTTGTCCGGATCAAGATGGATTCCTTTCGATGTGACAATGAACCCCAAGAAACTTGAAACACCCAGGAAAGACTTTGTTGGGTTCATTTTTAGCTGATGAGCCCGCATTATATTGAACACTATTTTTAAGTCACGAAGATGATCATTTTTATCGCGACTTTTGATGGCAATATCGTCGACATAACATTCCACTATTTTCTAGAGGTGGATATGAAAGATCACGCTTATTGCACGTTGGTAGGTTGCTCCAGCATTCTTTATCCCAAAGGGCATAACAGTACAGCAGTACACCCCCAACAGTGTTCAAAATGAAGTATGCTTTTCGTATTCTGAGTACATCTTGATCTGGTTGTACCCTGAGAAGCCATACATAAAAGATATTCTCTCAAAACCACAGGTGTTGTCAATCATGATGTCAGTGATGCGCAGTGGGAATTTGTCTTTAGGGCAAGTTGCATTAAGGTCACGGTATCAATACAGGCTCGGATCTTTTCATTCTTCTTAAGAACGGGGACAATGTTAGCAACCCAGTCTGGGTGCTGCTCCTCACGAATTAAGCCACATTCGATGAGTTTATGGATCTCGACTTCACTAGCTTCCATGATGTCAGGACGAAACAACCGTTGTTGTTGTTTCACTGGCTTGGCGTCAGGCTTAATGTTTAATCGATGTATGGCTATTTGCGGATCAAGACCGGGAATATCTTCGTAACTCCATGCAAAAACATCGATATAATTTCGTATAAGAGCTATCAATTTCTCTCTTTCTATAAATGGTAAACTTTCACTTATTGAGATGGGTTTAGGGTGAGCTTGACTACCTACATCAACCTGGATTACCCTATCTTCAGTGAGCGGTTCACGTTGTTCAAAACGCTTCTCCCCTGGAGATCGAGTTGTTGGGCCCATAGCTCTGTGTCAAATGTTTCAATAACCTCATCCTGCTCCAGTTGACTGATTGAAGTATATTGACAAAGAGATTTTTGAAGACTACCCTCACACTGACATCTGATTCCCACTCAAATGAACTGGAGGAATGCAATGGGAGAGATTCGTCTCCTTCAGACTGAGATTAAGGGGTGGTGTAATATATCCCAACCCCTTGTGTTTTTTACTGTAGTAATCTGCTGGCTTCCCTTTCGGTACGAAGGTTCATAGAAAACCACATCATCCCTTTTCGAAATTCAAGCCATTCCCACATTGATTGTACATAATAAAAAAATTGCAGGAGTTCTGAATCTGAACCCGAGTCTATAACTGCAGAAATTCTGGGTTGAACCCTACCGAATACTATTAGTGATTGTTCTTCTTGGATGGAGGGACTAGAAAGACAGATCCTTCACCATTCTCTTCAGGTGTACTTGTCATGCTTAACATGGACAAGGGCATGTGTAGGGAGGTATCATTTGCAGATTTAAACAAATCAACACTCACAAGATAATCAAAAGCAATACTCTCTTTAATCACCTATCTGCCATTATCCTCAGTGGGATTGATACATTCAAGATCATTTAAATATGCTACAATTGATTTAAAAGCAACAGTAGTTGGTGTGTCTTCTTCTGGCTCTAAATCTGCTTCATTACCGCTATCGATATCTTTAGGCAACAGTTCTTTTGCTACTTTGTTGGCTTCCTGGTAGAGGAGAGCGTCAGTAAAGTAGTTTTCTATCCCCCTTGAATGGTTTCTTTTCAGCAAACACCTTCGCACCGTTACATTATCATCAATGTACTTGAAGCACTGATGCAGAGTAGAAGAAACGATCCAATTAGCGTGAATTCAAGGTTGCCCAAGCAACAGATTGTATGACATGTCAGCATCGATGATGTAACACGTCAATTCTAATTATAGATCCCCAATTCGACAGCGAAGTTGAATCTTTCCCAGTGGATGATTACTATCGGCATTGAAATCATATATCGTAGTAGTCGTTGCTGACAATCTACTCAGCGGTATCCCAAGAAAGTAAAGGAGCCTTTAGGGATGATGTTGAGTGCAGACCCTAGATCAACCTGTATCCTCTCAATATATGTCGAGCCTATGTATCCAGTATAATACAAGGGTCGATCATGCTTATTGTCTTTGAGGAGCATGTCCTCAACAGTGAAGGTGATGGCAGGCACTTTTTGCTGTACATGATGACATTCAGGGCACAGGGCTTGACTGTCATCTTTAGAGGCCTCCAGCATATGTATCAAAAATGATTCTGAATTAGCCAGCGTATCTCGGAGTACCTCTCTTATCTCCTTCGAGAGGCGAAACAACTCGTGTATAGTGATTCAAGCTGGAATATTGGCTAATTATGCCAATATATCAATGCGAAAAGGGACATCAAGTCCTGGGCTAGAAGTTTTCGTCAATACTCGATCAAATTGGACCTCTTTCTGCTTTTCCTTTCTTGGTGCAGGAGCTAAAGCTGGAACAGGTACTTTCACTGACATCGTTGGCTATTGTGTCTCATCAGTGGTCTTCTCTCAAGTAAGATTTTCAGACCGAATAACAGTTTGTTGAGGTACAACGTCCTGTGCTGCCAAAGCATGCTTCTCGTCTTTAGAGTCACTGAGAAAAGCTACTGTTATATTGTCATCATCTGGAAAGACAGAGACGACGTTGCAGGATTTTTCCTTAAGCTTGGGTTCCTTTGAGTCCCATTGCTCATCTTTGGTAAGATCTGGGTGCATCCATATGATCTCTCCGGACATCATTGTCATTGGAATGAGACTTTTAGCCTCTTGTTGCTTTGCTGAAGAATTAATTACCTCCAGTCGTGCCTCTGGGGCTAGAGCATGTCCGTCGATGAAAGTGACCTTCGGAAAAGTGCCGAACTCAAGAGTAACCATGTTCGTAGTGACTTTCTTCTATTCTAACTTCAAAGTCAGAACTCCAGCATCGATCAGAGCCTGAATTTTGTCCTTGAGGACAAAATATTTGTTGGTAAGATGGTGAACCATCCTATAGAAGAGGCAATAGTTGGGATCGTTCATGCGTCCTATGTCATTAGGGCATCGAACCTCTGGCAGCTTTAACTTATCACCCTTTTGGAGAAAGTGAAAAATTGTAACCACCTGCTCATCTTTGAAGAAGTATTATTTCGAAGAAAACTTGAACTCCTGATTACTAGCGGCACTCTTCTTGGATTTTGGTGAAGTTTCTCCTAACAACTCCACAGACATGCTTTCTTTCCCTTTTGATTGGGAAGATTGTGCTACTTCACCACGTCCCTTATTGTTTACTCCCCATTTGACATTAGGCTTGGAACGCTTAAACTTTTTAGCCAACTTCTCGGTTATTTCAGCTTGCTCAACAAGCTCTTTTCAAGTATGGGCCTTAACAGCCCCCATGCGAATCTCTACTTGGTCCAGGAATTTGTGCCTACATGTCTACAACAACATAGGCAATGGCATCCCTGCTGGACACATTAGATATAGATTCCTGAATCTCTCAATGTAATCACGGACCGATTCTCCCTTCCTTTGCAGTGTAGAAAGGAGCTTATCCATGGTTACCTCAGTATCATCCTCAAAGAAGTAAGAAAGGAATTGAGTCTCCAGATCGATCCAGGAATTGATGAGACCCAGTGGAAGGCTCCTGAATGAGTCAAAGGCCACTCCTTTGAGAGTACCAATAAACAATCTGGCCATGATAGCGTCATTATCTATCTATTACTAGTTTGAGAGCTGAAGTAATAGATGTGCTAGTTTGGCGAACTTTTGCCATCATACGTGTGTAACGTAGGTGGCTTGAACTTTAGCGGTCACGGCACCGACTCCCATTCAAGTGGGTAATGTGTCATTCTCACTTTCTTCAATTCATCTCTTTGCATCAGAGATGCAACTTGTGCTTGGATACCTTTAAGTACATCAGCATCCAGCGAGGAGCCCTTCTTTGATCTTTCTGTTTTGGGAGGTTCGGTGTTGTTGTTGTGCTCTTCCTCCTCGTGTTTACTGCTGGTGTCATTATTGTGCTGGCTCGTCAAGAGTTGGTTCAACATCCGTTAGATGTTGTCTAGAGCTTCCTGTTGAACTCTGAAGGTATGCTCCTATGCCTCCAAGCGGTGACGGAGGCCATCATTATTGTTATTGTCGGCTATATTAGCCGACACTCTACCGGTCTGCATGGAGCTGACTGTGGTTGAAGAGGCATATCTGCTAGCTTCCTCTTCATTATTAGACCATTGGAAGAGACCTCTCAATGGTTCTGGTAACATCATTCTAGTTGAAGAGGATGGTTGTTCGTAATTATAGGGTATTGCTATCTTGGATCTTGTGCCTCAAAATGCACCCTCTTGCCCCACTAAGGATTGGCCTAAACTGGGGCTATAGTCTGAACCTGGGGAACTGAACGAAAAAGAATTAGTATCACGTTCTGTCGTCTAGTCCTGAGCAACACTCATCCTCTTTCTATCATGTTGACAGATGTTAAGGGGAGATCTGGAACATTTTGCGCTTTGTTCTTTTCTGAGGCTTCACAGGCGCCTGAGTTGATAGTCGGTTGAACACTGACTGTCGGGCTGGAGGAGTGGTGGGGACTGACCCTAATCGGCAATGGACTGAATGGACCGTCATCAATTGGCACCTTGCTTGTTTACAGCGGGAGGGAGAAGCATGGCTTAGTTCTTCACAACAGAACTTTTGTTTGTTGTTTAAGAACTCTCATAATTCAGGGTTAACCGAGCTTATGCGGTCTAGTACAGAGACTCAAGGAGGTCGTAAATTAGGTTGTTCAAGCTAAAGAACCCTAACTTTGAAGTTTCTCTTTTTAACTATAGGTGAAGTTAAAACAACTTCACTTTTAGCATTAGCTTCACTTGACGAAGCTAAACTTTTAGCTCCACCTCTAAGTGCGAGCTTAGCGCTAGAAAGCACTGGGAGCAAAGCTAAGGTAGCTTCACTTTTAGCATACAGTGGTGCTTTGATCTTCGCGTTGCAGCAAAGATAACTAGCACTATACAGTGCTTTAGTTCTAACCTTGCGGCTAGGAACTATGCTAGCACCCCTAGGTGCTGAAGCTGCATAAGAAATGCTATCAACACTTGGGGGCGCTTTGCCCTTGTCTTCGCGTGAGAGGTGAGGTTAAGCTTTAGCTTCACATGAAGCTTCGTGCGGAGAAGCTCCTGGCTTCGCCCTCCAGATCTGCTTGCCCTGAGCAGTCTTAGGTTTGCGTGGAACCTGTTTGGCCTTGCATGAAATGCCAACATGTTGACGCGAAGTCAACTTAGCCTCAGTTGAGAATGAGGGGAATTGAAACAAGGTTCGCTCAACAGCACGCGCGGTTGGTGTAGGTTTGAACAAGTCTCAGTTGGAGCCGCTTTCTAATCTGTAGCCACTAGAGCTTTGACTACGGAGAACCTCCTGTGCTTCCGTGCATGGAGTGCTGGACCACCCCCAGAGAGGAGTCCTCAAACTTCTCTTGGTCAAAGTGGATGACCAAAGTTTCGACGGTGATGGTTCAGCACTCTGACCGTTGCATTGCGACATCATCTCCTTGTTGTGAAAGAAGACAATCCCCAGCAGAGTCACCATCTTGTTTTCCATCAGGAATCGGAAGAAAACCTTTTATATTGATTTGAAGAAGATAACAAGTAAAAGAAAAGAGAATTTACAAGAATTTTTCTTCTCGAGATTCTGGGGAAGTATGCCGGTGGGAATCTGATCAGCACGCGATCACTTTATCCCGTTGACGATGCAATCGGTCAGATGTTCAAGCCTTCCTTGGGAGTTTCCTTCTCCCCTGGTTCCAAAAATCCTCTGAAGATGGAAGACTTAGAGTAGTGGGATCCTGGATGAAAGAGAGTTAAGTCTCTAGAGTTTGGAAGCTTGGAAGTAAGAGAATACCCTTTGCTAAAGGTCACTTAGATCTGAAAAATTTTCAGCCCTTGCTTCATCTTGCAAGGGGCTATTTATAGCCAAATAGGGGTGTAACCGCCCTTGAATTTAGTAAGGCTGAATCAGCCTGTTAGCTTCGTGCCAAACTTGATATAGCCTCGCGGAGAAGCTAAAAAGGAGCTTCCAGTGAAGTTAGGGTGTTGGAACCCGCTTGTACGTCTTCACTTATTGTGGGACAAAGTGGGCGGGTTTAACCGTCTACTTAAAGTGGCATTAAGGCAACTAACTCCACTACTAAAAGTGGAGTTACAACTATTAATCCCCACGTGGATCTGAAAATGGTCAGATGACCAGGCAGAGTTTGCAACAGAACTCTGTTAAGCTAGACCACTGTGTGGGGGAAGCTTCGCGTGAAGCTAGTTCGAGGAAGCTTCATGCGAAACTAGCAAGGCTTGCTTTGGGCGAAGCTAAGCCTAATCCTTCTCGGTTGTTTTCAACAAGTCTTTGGCCTATCTGTGACTTGGATATGTGGGCAAGTTAAACACTGTATGGACTAGTTGTTGAATTGTATTATGGGAGGCTGCCTGCCTTTTTAAGCGTCAACAGAGCTCAAAGAGCAGATAAAGTCTCTCTCAGAGCGATATTAACTTTCTGTCTTTTTATAACACTTGTATCTTTTTTTGAATAAAAGACAAAGTGTTTGTATCACTCTTACTATTTGACTGGAATAAAAGTGATAAATTTTTTTTGAATCACGTATGTTTTGTTTT
Organism: Agave tequilana; assembly: GCA_038442645.1. Taxonomy (NCBI): domain Eukaryota; kingdom Viridiplantae; phylum Streptophyta; class Magnoliopsida; order Asparagales; family Asparagaceae; genus Agave; species Agave tequilana. The sequence continues at coordinate 65,828 of JAVJIF010023501.1, forward strand.
TTAAATTGAAAATCAAACTGAATAAAGCGAAGAATTTTAATTACCAGAGGTATGATATTAACTTAGCAAGTAATAATTAGGTAACTTTATTGGGGAAGTTGAATAGCAAAGGTGTAGTTTTAACCAAAAATCTCATTTTCGTTGAGAAAATCGAGGGGATTACTGTCAAAAATATGATTTTGAACTTAACAATGATATTTGCTAGAGGTGTGGTATTAACTTAGCAATCGAAGAGGTGTAGTATTAACTAAAGATCTCGTTTTCATTAAGGAAATCAAGAAGATTATTGTCAGAGGTATGATGTTAACTTGACAGGAATTTGTTTACTGATCGAAAGGAACCAGCACTCGAAAATGTGTGTTTTATGAAATCAGTATAATTAGGTATGTGTGCTAATGTTCCCTTGATACTTCTATTATAGCATTGGCTCAACCGATCGAATCTACAGGGACGGGAGACGATAGAAGCATTAACAGTTCTTATTCACGTTGGTTGTTAACAGTTTCTTCTTTGTTAAAGAATTAGAAAAAGTAAAAGAAAAGAAAATCCAGAAGTGATAGGTAAGAAGGCGATAAAAACGTGGATGTGAAAACAAAGGCGAAATGGTTATGAATTAGTAAAACAAAACGAGAAAGTAGAAAATGAGAGATAAAAGAAAATGAAATAAGAAAAGGTTCTGAAAAATGATAAAAGAGTTTGGAAATTGATTTTTAAAATAAGATAAAAGAAAACTCATGGCTACTAACTACCAATTGCTCCACTAACCATGCTAACCTCTTGGTGATAGTTGCCTCACATGGATCCTTGGCCATCACTAATCCTTGGTTTCAAGAGACGATACAGAGTATGGCACATAAGAAGGTTCTTCTACATTCAAACAACACATCATACCACATAACAAGTTGCAAGCTACTATTAATTCATCAAAACTGGTTAGAGGTGAGCATGAAATAAAGAAGACATTGCAAGTTAGTAAGTTAGTGGGTTAGGTGTTGAAATGTTAGAATGTTAGAATCCATCATCATGAGCCATCAATAGCTCTTGCAAGAGCAAGGCCTTGTAGAGACTATTAGATTCATGTGGATTATCAAGTAAGGGGTTAGATGGTTAGTGGTTAGTAGTTAGATTGCCATGAGAAGAAAAGATTAGCTAAGCATCATGTAAAAGATGGAGAAAATTACAATGGAGAAGAAAGGAGACACCTTTACATAGATTGTCACCATCTATTACATCAATCTCTCTCTTTCTCTCTCTGATTCTCTCTGCCCTAATACAAGAATCTAAAAGAAAATAAACATATAAAAGAAAGAAAAAGAACACCTACACTACACTACACTAAAAGAGAGAAAACCTAACCTAATTCCAAATCTGCTTGCGTTTTGATCCTCTACAGGAATATATATAGGCAAAACAAGCTTCTAAAAGACGAGACGAGGCCACGCGTCAAAGATCGACGCGTGGCCCCACCAATACCAGGGACCTAGGTCCCTGGTTTTGGTGCGTGGCTTCGTGTCGCTTCTAGGACCTTCTTGGTATACTTGATTTCGGGTATATTCCTCCGGATTTTCGTCTGACGTGTGCAAAGGTTTAGATTCAATGCATCTTCTAGAAGTTCCCTTACTTGGCCTCCAAAAAATGCGGATTTAATTACCCGAAAATGAGTTTAATTAAGCTCTTATTACCCATTTGCCCTTCTTGTCTTGATTATCTGCAAGAGAGACCAAACACGGTTTAGACCGATATTTTATTCATAAATCGGTGGAAAAATGTGATATAATAATGCAGAATTATAGGCTAATCACACCCCCACACTTATCTTTTGCTCGTCCCGATCAAAACAAGAAAAGAAAAACTATACTACAAATGTTATTACACCACTTTCGCAGGTGACGCGATTGCACTGAGCGTGTGCAACAAGCCGTTAAACCTCTAGGTTTCCCTTGAGGAGGAGTTTGTCTCCTGAGGGTTTTCAGCGGATTGCACCCAATAAATCCATAAAGAAAGAAGACAAATATTAGTATTTTGAAAACACATTTTGAACGAGAGACAAGTTTAAGAAATATTTTTGCAAAAATATAAGCGATCTAAGGTCATAAGTCCACCAAAAATTAGTCCTCCTTAAACTTAATCTCTATTCCAGATTTTGTCTTCAATTAAGGTAAGAATTCAAAATTGGATTGAATATTTTATTCTTCATAAAACCTAGATAATATGCACTTTGTGATGGTGAAGATTTCTGGGATTTCAACTCTAACCATCAAGCCATTTATTTATATATATATATATATATATATATATAATATATATATATATATATATATATATATATATATATTTCTTCTTTTTTCTTCCCTTAGTTTTCTTAGGCTTTCTAGTTGACCCGGGTAGTAAGCCTTTAATCGATGACTTGTTGGCCCAAAGGCCTTCCACCCTAGTTTTGATGATGATTAACTCATGTAGTTATGTTTACTAATAATCTTGTGATTTTAGTTTCAGATCATTAAGCAAGATATTAGTTGGTGATTGCTTCAAAAAGAGGAGTTTAGAAGCTTTCACATGGTGATTCCGGTGCCCGAGCTTCAAGATTACTCATTTGCACTCGGTGGATCACGGTTTGGGATCGAGTCTACTTGAAGATGAAGATCGTCAAGAAGACTTAGGTATCCTAATTTAGTTTAGTGTGTTTAGATCCATTTGTAAAGCTTAGTATAGTTGATATGCTCAAGTGCACAAACACACACGTTTTATGTTTGATTTTTGGTTTTCATGAATAGTTGATCAAAACAAATTTAATTGATATATGTATAGTTGTTTCATTCTATACATGCATGCTTAACTTTTAAACAAACTTATTTTGACTATCTTATTCATGTATTGAAAAATCCAAGTTTGATAAAAATACATGTTTTGGTTTTTGGTAAAAATGATAAGACACAAAAATAGTTCAAATTGCTTGGTAATTGAGTTGAAATTTTTATCACATGTTTACATATCAATGCAAAATGATAAAACCATTTTTGGGTATTTTTACAAGACTTAAAAGAATTTTTAGAAATATTTTAACATGTGTTTTCTGTCCCTGAACAGTGGCTGACAGGCCAGGACGGCCGACCGCACGGGTCGACCGTACCAAGGGCCGGTCGATCCTTGCGGTCGGCCGACGTGCACAAGCTTGTGCACGTTTGGCAGTCACAGGGACGGTCAGCCGGGCGGCCGACCGGACCTGAGAGCAGTGCTCTCTGTTTATTTCGGTCGGTCGGGCAGTCGATCGGGTTGCTCCAACGGTCACATTTCTGACCGTTGGCGGTCGGCCGGGCCGGCCGGGCGGTAGCCTGTCAGGCTGCCAGATCAGCCAACGGCTAGTTTTATTTTGGGGCTATAAATACCCCATCTCTTTATGATTTTGGCTAAGATTTTAGAGCTGATTTTCTCCCATTCTTTGGTTTAAAAACAAGTTTTAAAAAGTGTTTAAAGAGCAAAAAGACTCATTCTATTTGTTTTTAAGTGTTTTCTTATTTTCAAAGAAACTAGGTTTTGGGAATTATTTTTGAGCGAAAATCTCTATATCATTTTTGGTGTTTTCCCAAGAGTTTTCTTTGATCAAAACACCTAGTTTTCCACACTTGAGCCTATCTTCTATCCTAATCTATTTAGGATCTTTGTTTGTGGAAAAAGGAAAGAGGTTTGTGGTTGAGATATACCACTGTTGTAAACCCCTTGATTTCTTGAGTTGCTCCCTCTTTGGTAGAAGTTGAGGTTGTTATATTGGGTTGGTGTTTGCTCCCTCTTTGGTAGAGGTTGAGGCTTGTGGTTTGCTCCCTCTATTGAGAGGTGGAGTTTGGTTTGTAACCCTCTTCGGTAGAGGTGTTTGTGGTTGTTGTATTGGCTACGGCCTACCCCTCGGTTGTGAGGCGGTGTTTGAGAGAGGAGTTCGGTACTCCATTGTTGTAACAAATCCTACTCGGTGGAGGTTCCCTCGGTGGGAGATAGTGGATTGGAAATCCTTCACGGTGGTGAAGGCGGGGATGTAGAGCTGGGTGCTCGAACCTCGAAACATATCTTTGCCTTTGCGTTTGATTCAATATCTCTCAACTCTCTCTCTCTTGTTTATTTGTGCAAAGCATCATTCACTATTCATATCATACTTTGCTTGCATTGTACCTTGCATATTTCATATTGCTATATCTTGTGTATGCTTGATTGTTTGTGTGTGCCTCACTTATACTTAACCACAAGAGCTTCACATAGCACCTCAACCCATTCAAGGGGAATGAAGAGGAGTTAGTCTGGAGCCCTTCACGGGGAATTCGGCTACACTTGTGTGTTGTACTAAGTGTGTTGTAAATTTGTTTTGAGCTTTCGCATTTAGCGCATTAGTTTTTAGATTAGTTTTATCACCTATTCACCCCCCTCTAGGTGATTTACAATGGTATCAGAGCCTACGCTCCTGATATTTAGGCTTAACATCCTAGGAGTGAGATCCTTTGTTTGCTAATCTATTGTTTGCATTTTCTTGTTTGCACACTCATATAGTTACCATGGACTTCATGACCCCACCTAGTTTTGACCCTCCAACATTGTTGTTTGGAAATATAAGATGTCCATGTACCTAAAGACCCTAGGCTTGCATGTCTTTCTTACCGCCACCAAGAAATGCTATCTTGGTGACCGCAAGCATATAGGGGCCAATGCACAAGCCCTTGAGGCCATTAGAAGCACGCTTTCTAAAGAATATCTTATGCTGTTTCTAATCTTGATTCCGCCTTTGCAGTGTGGAACAAGTTGACAACCACCACCACCTCCGAGCTTCAATTGCCAATCCAACCAGAGGAATCCAGTGGAGAATCCGAATCTCAATGCTTCATGATCCAAGGAATGACTCCCTTGAGATACAATCGAAACCTCAACTAGATAGTTTTGATTCTAGTTCTTCATGTGATGAATTTGTTGATGCCCATGCTTTGAATGAAGAACTATCTATAGTTTGTGAAAAACTAATTGAAAAATATAATGTTTTGAAAAAGAAAAGTCTAGGCATTATAATGAAAATAAAAATTTGATTGCTAGACTTGATATTGTTTTGCAAGAGAAAGAGGAGATTGCTAATGAGAGGGATTCATTAAAATCTCAACTTGACCTTGCATTAAAAGAAAATAAAGTTTTAAAATCTAAAAATGATTGTGAAACTCTTTTGAAGAAAAATGAAAATTTGTCTTCAAAAGTTGATTTTATTTAAAAGAGAATGTTGCTTTGAAAAATAAAATAATTTCTATTTCAAATGATTTGAATGTTTGTTAAAGAAGAATGATTGTTTACAAAATAAGATTGATGCTCATGTTTGTCATGCTAGGGTAGTTTCACCTAGATCACCCCTTGCATGCTCCATTTCTTCTACTATTGAAATGATGTAAATTTGCTTAAGAAGAATATGGATTGTTGGGCTCCACCTTGAGCCATTGTGCCAAGAGTCATACACGTTTGGAAACTTTGTTTCAAAAGAAACAAGTTCCATCTTTTCATGCACACCCTCCACGGCATACACATGCTCCTCACGGACACCATCACACGTTGTATGCTCATGTGTACACTGTGCACATTGTGGACGTATGGGCCACCTTGCTAAATTTTGCTTTGATAGATTACATAATGTAAATTTAGCAAAGAATTTTGTTTGGGTTAGAGAAGGTACTAACCCCCATAGACCCAAAAGAGTATGGGTACCAAAGACCACCCCTCTTGTTATAATGTAGGTGTGGGCTCTCACATAACGTGAGAGTTGCCGTACCTTGGAGTGGATGCGTTCCGTGCTTAAAGAGAATCCTTTTGGATGCATCACTTTCAAGGGAAGTTTGGTTGGAGGACCATCTTGGTTTGGAGAACTAGAGCGGCGCCCTCCTTGTTTTGGTATCGAATCTCTAACTCCTTATTTATTGTTTACATGCTTTTCATATCATTGTTTATAGCATGTTTTGATTTTTTTTAATTACTATGAAAATGCCATGCTTATTAGATTTGTGATATACATGTTTAGTTATTTTGAGACACCCATGTTTAATATGGATAAATTCTTTTGTGTTCTCACTATTTGTTTGCTATTGCGTATATCATAGTTCTAATAACATGTGGATATTCATAATAATCATGTTTATGTTTATCATGTTGATTTTTATCGTGTTTGATGCTTCATGTTAAGATTACTTGTTTAGATGTTAGTTTTCATTAAAACTAGGTGTATACTTGTGCATATAGTGAGCCACAAATAAATCTATATATGTTTGAGCATGAATGCTTATTTGAACCTATTAGATGTGCTAGTATAGTCTAGTTTTGATGATTCATGTATTTTAAACTTGTATTCCTATTCTTGGATTTGTTTTTATGAATTTTCATTTCATGTATATATTTATTTTGCCAAACTTAAGATATACATGTATACCCTTTGAGTCATTTGCCTTTCATGCAAATATATATATATGGACTCAATTGTGTTTAGGGATATGTATGTATACTTATTGTGTTGACAATTCATACATATACCTTGAAATGAAATTTGTTTTGGTGAAAATTTAGTTTTTCTTGATTTCGTGTTTATTTGTTTTAACTTCACGTATATGTCTGTAACGCCCCGATTCTGCAGATACGGGGACGTCACTGCGACGTATATACGTAGGTCAGGAGAAGCCCCCACGTATATACGCTAAGCAAAAAGTACAACAAGAAAGGATCAGAGTGCAACGCAAAGCATGGTATACACACATATATGCCAACATAAAGTACAATACAAAGTCATCACGGTATGACAAACTTTACATAATACATGTGTCTTATATCATACAAGTCCAAAAGTAAAATATACATCAAAAGTACAAAAGAGCTCACGAGTAGGATGGGGATCCCGTGAGTCAAAAGAAGTCAGGCACAAGGAGCTGAAGCTAGGACGCCCGCTCGCAAGAAGAGCTCGAGCTACGGTGGCAACTCCACTACGAACTAGCTACAGAACCTGAATGTGCAAATCCAAAGGGTCAAGACATATAATAATAAATGAACTGCAAGCCAAGTGGCTAAGAGACATGAGAAGGGTCAAAACACGAGTATAGAATATAATAACGGTATAATATAATAATCATGAAACGGGAAATCCAAGGTAATGCTAACTACGAGCTAAAGTGATTGTATATGCTTAAGTTACGGTCCTATGAGACTAGTACGTCGAAGGAATAATCCAAACAAGGAAACCCTCATAAATTACCCTTGTCTCATACTACCGCAATCCCAAGCATATAGAATCAGAATTGCAAATCATGCGATAATCATAACGTGAATACCAAACAAGAAAGACATGAATCATACTGAGGAAGACATAAGTCAACAATCCGGAATCGTCACTGGAATCTCTACAAGTAAAGGAAGGAGTCATAATGTAACATGTGTCATAACAGGAACTATAGCAAGCACAATAATCATAACAATAGCTATAACTGAACCTATTATTATTATTATTACTCGCCTAACTCATATATCTAGGTATGTGTCTCGGTATCGATCCCAACTCACATACATCCATATATAAGCTATTCGAGGTTTGTTACCGGAAGTAGATGGAGAACTGATATCTCTTCTTATACTGGTACTCGTGCACCGGGGACCAGTCTTCTGGCCCAACGGTTCCCACCACCTGGGACCGGTCTGGAGGCTCATAGTCCTCCTATAACGTCCGCCACAATATCATGTCAAGAATCACGTGCACCGGGGACCAATGGTCCAACGGTTCCCACCACCTGGGACGGTCTAACTTCCCATACTAGAAGCAAGATATCATTCCGGCATCCATCACTTCCTCCCATACCCAATACAAGTGTAGTTATAAGGATTATCAGTTTACGGGAATAACAGGAATAAGTCATGATCAGGAATCAGGAGTACATAAGTATATATAGTCAGGTCACTGCATATAAAGCAGGAATACAGGTCACTGCATATAAAGCAGGAATACAGGTCACTGCATATAAAGCAGGAATACAGGTCACTGATCATGATACAGTATAACAGGTCAAGGTTCCCGTAAAGATGACAATCACAAGTCAAGTACATCATGCTGGTTTAGGTGATAGCATGACAAGGTGGTGATGTATAGCAAGCCATAAAACATAACATGAATAAGTAGTTAACCGGGTCAATCATGTCATAACAATAGGGTCTAACAAGAGGGTAGCATGCCAGTGGTCGAGTGATCACATATAAGATATTGTGTGATATACATGTGTTAAAAGTAAATAGATACAACTTAGGGTTCAACGACCTCGAAGGGTCTGCCACGCATGTATAGGGTAAGGAAAACTATAATAACACAGCAAGGTAAGGTACAAGAATAAAACAAGCAATTGTAATGGCCATACATAGGCATGATAAGGTGAGGTGACTAGGTGATGTACTATAAGTAATAGGTCGATAGGCATAAGATACATTCACATGACTCAAGCATAAGATTCATCGTGAGACATATTATACAATACAAGTGTGAAGCATGAAACAAGACTAAAACAGTACATATGCATCAATCAACAAATCCTAATATGGGGATACATGATAACAATCATGGAGTGTAAGTGGTGTAACCAACGGATTTTTATGATAACTTCATTCTACGTATAGGAATAGAACGAGGAAAGATTTATTAGAAACTAGACTCCACTACATTTCCAATGACCTATTACATGATAGGTTTTGATTAACCAAACTGCTCAGAAATTCAAAAACCTATCAGCTGTGCTGAATTCTGCAGCAGGACAGTTTGACCAACCTTCAATGTTTCAGTCATAGCTTAAGCTACAGGTATCCGATGATGACATGGTATGAACCGTTGGAAAGTAGACTCGATTAGCTTTCTAACGATATATTACATGACCTAATCCTTATTGAATATCCTTACGAAAGAAACCCCAAGATTCTGGTTTCAGTTTTGGACAGACTTTAACAGATTGCATTATTAGGGCAAAAAAAATCAGAATTCTACATGGATTGATTCTAACATTTAAAAGTGGGGTTTTTATGGCATTATAGGACCTGATCTACTACTACAAGTATACTAAAACAGAAAATAGCCCTGGTGATTAATATGTTCACATGGAAGAGTTAGATTTGTGTGTTAATGACCTAAAAAATAGGATTTTTGGGGATTTGTTCTAATGTCCCAAAGGTAGGATTTTTATCACTTTAGGGGACCTGATCTAACAACACAAGTATACTAAAGATAGGTTAGCCTAGGTAATTAGAGAAATTCACATGAAAAGATTTGATTTGAGTTCTTGATGAACTAAAGGTGGGATTTTTAGGTTACATGACTAAAAGGACTTTTATTACAAGTAATTAGGAAGCTAACTAGGTCTTGGTGAGTAAGGTACTCACAAGGATAGGTTGGATTTGAAGCTTGGTCCAAGATGGAGATGATTGCTTGAATCCACAAGTTGATGAAGCTTGAGGTGGAGGAGTTGAAGCTTGGGGTTGCCTTGGAGTTGGAGGTTGAAGATGATGCCCTTGTGATGAAGCCCTAGTGAAGTCTTGAAGCCTTGAGATGGATCCTTGAAGCTAGGGTTTTGGGTTGAAGAAGAGGAATTTGGGAGAGTTCTCTTGATGAGGTGAAGGAGGAAGAAAAGAGTTAATTGTAAAGGAATTGTATAAGTATGATGGGGATTTGTAAAGGAGATGGAAATTGTGTAGATGCAAGGGGCTTTCTTGCAAAAAGGGAGGTGAGGTGTCCTCCACTAGGCCACTTGCCGGCTGTGGGTGAGAGAGAAAGTGAGTGGGGTTAGGTGAAATGTGTGAGTGGGAAATGAGGTGGCAATCTAGGTGGAAAATGAATTATGCAATAATGTAAAAATGCCGGAAATTCAAGTATCTCCGAATGATCTGAAAATTTAACCAAAAATCAAGAATAATATAAAAAGACCAATAGTGAAATCCGTTCGAAGAAATACTGTATAGTTTTAAGTTAAAATCCCGGAATCAGTAACTTACCGACTCCGATGGAATTTCCATAAAATCATAAAATCCTCAGAAAAAGATTATAGATAGAAAATATGATTCCGAGAAATAAAGTCTAAAGAACTATCATGAAATTCCTAACTGTTTGGAAACTAAAAATACTGGAATCAGTCTCCTACGACTCCGGCGGGGGAAATCCATAAATTCGTAAAATCTTCAGAAAAAGTATATAAGTAAGAAATAAGATTCTAAGCAATAAAGTCTAAAGGACTAACATGAAATTCTAAACGGTTTGAGAATTAAAAATCCGGGAATCGGTCAGCGGTACAGGCCGACACCGGTTTGAAGAAATTCAATTAAATCCGAGAAAAATCCAGAAAATCACAGAAAATCTAATATATTGAAAAACAATATTGGAACTGAAATCGGTCAAATCAGAATACCGAAAAGAGTAAATTGAATAATATACTAGGATCGGGTCTTCGGTTCAGATCAGGCCTGACTCCGAATCCGGGGATCCAGATCCAAAACAAACAATCGTACAAATAATTCATAATACAAAATAAATACAGGAAGTAAATCAAAAAATACGATCGGAAAATCTGAATACGCAAACTAAGTACGTATTCCGGGAACGGGGTATTACAATCTACCCACCTTACAAAAATTGCGTCCTCGCAATTTCGCTAAGGGGGGTAATTGAATACAGGGAGGACGAAGGCACGAATAAGGGTATCATAAAAACCAAAACAGAGAATAAGACAACCACAAGATGGACCAGAATGAACAATGATAGAATGACAAGGGAATGTAAGCAGAATGATAACCAACTCAAATACAAGATCTGGGGTAGTGGTTACCATGAAATCCTAAGGCTCCTGCTCCGGATGCTGGTCTTCCCACTCTGCTGCGACACTTGAAGTCTCTGCTGCCATGATGTGAACTTGACTTCTTCTCTGATCTGCCCTGGCTCTCATCCCTCTCTGCTGGTGATCATACCGTTGGGGCGGAAATGGAGCCCTCGGTCAACGGGCCCAGGGTACCTCCTCAGTGGCTGCGCTGGAAGTGCTGGGGCTGATGTGCTGGAGCTGGAAGAGCTGGTCTGACTGGTGCCACATGTCCAAACTCCCTGTGTGGGCAATCCCTCAGCCTGTGTCTCCCTGACCCACACACTAAACATAATCCCTTGGCCTCCCGACAATCTCTCTTATAATGTCCGGGCCTGTGGCAGTAATTGCATACAATTTGAGAAAGAGGAGTCTGGAATGGCCTCTCCATCATCGGGCCCTGGGTTGCCCTATCCTCATCCTCCTCATCCATCAACTCAAAGGCCTCTTCTTGGCTTGGCTTCTCATCTGATTCTCCTTCTTCTTCTCCAGTACACGCTCTACCTCTCGAGCTATGGTGAGAACTCTGAGTATGTCTTCAGCTGCTGGGGCACCAGGAATACCTGTAGGTCCATCTGCAGACCCTGCTGAAATCTGCTTGCCCGTTTCTCTTCATCCGTCACCATGTACGGGGCGAAGCGGCTCAACCTGAGAAAACTCCGCGGCATACTCATCCACGGATCTACTCCCCTGCCGAAGTCTGATGAATTGTTCTTCCATGTCCTTCTGAGCTGTGACAGGGAAGAACCTGCTGTAGAAACTCTTGGAGAAGGTGTCCCAAGTGACAGGCTTCTCCAGTCTGGCCTCCTCTGCTAGCCACCAAGTCCTGGCTATGTCCTTTAGCTGAATCTTGGCAACTTCCACTTGGTTCTCCTGTGGAACCCTGGCTGCATTCAACAAATCTGAAGTGTCTGTCAGCCACTGCTCAGCATCAAGGGTCTCTCTCCACCCGTGAATGTAGCTGCTGCAGTCTCTGAAGTCTGATATATTCCCCGGCCTCCGTTCCTTAGGTGCTGCTATCTCTTGCCGGAGAAGCTCGGTCTGTTGCTGTTGATTCTCCATCATGGTCTGGATGACCCTCAATACATCCACATTCCCCACATTCTCTCTCGCTGCTCCATCCGATGCTGATCCCGAGTTGCTGCGGCCCGATCTCCTCTCCATCGATACTAGGTAGAGATAGACTGGAAGGAGCTGGGAACATGGAATGGAAGGATTTCAGGATATGAAGGATGGAATCAAGAAGAACTAGATAAATCAAAAGGACTAGACAACTTTGTACATTGATGTTGGCATCCGCAAATTTAGAATTTGCCACTTGTTTGTACTTATGGAGGTAAGAGCCTAAGCTCTGATACCAACCTGTAACGCCCCGATTCTGCAGATACGGGGACGTCACTGCGACGTATATACGTAGGTCAGGAGAAGCCCCCACGTATATACGCTAAGCAAAAAGTACAACAAGAAAGGATCAGAGTGCAACGCAAAGCATGGTATACACACATATATGCCAACATAAAGTACAATACAAAGTCATCACGGTATGACAAACTTTACATAATACATGTGTCTTATATCATACAAGTCCAAAAGTAAAATATACATCAAAAGTACAAAAGAGCTCACGAGTAGGATGGGGATCCCGTGAGTCAAAAGAAGTCAGGCACAAGGAGCTGAAGCTAGGACGCCGCTCGCAAGAAGAGCTCGAGCTACGGTGGGCAACTCCACTACGAACTAGCTACAGAACCTGAATGTGCAAATCCAAAGGGTCAAGACATATAATAATAAATGAACTGCAAGCCAAGTGGCTAAGAGACATGAGAAGGGTCAAAACACGAGTATAGAATATAATAACGGTATAATATAATAATCATGAAACGGGAAATCCAAGGTAATGCTAACTACGAGCTAAAGTGATTGTATATGCTTAAGTTACGGTCCTATGAGACTAGTACGTCGAAGGAATAATCCAAACAAGGAAACCCTCATAAATATACCCTTGTCTCATACTACCGCAATCCCAAGCATATAGAATCAGAATTGCAAATCATGCGATAATCATAACGTGAATACCAAACAAGAAAGACATGAATCATATGAGGAAGACATAAGTCAACAATCCGGAATCGTCACTGGAATCTCTACAAGTAAAGGAAGGAGTCATAATGTAACATGTGTCATAACAGGAACTATAGCAAGCACAATAATCATAACAATAGCTATAACTGAACCTATTATTATTATTATTACTCGCCTAACTCATATATCTAGGTATGTGTCTCGGTATCGATCCAACTCACATACATCCATATATAAGCTATTCGAGGTTTGTTACCGGAAGTAGATGGAGAACTGATATCT